>RJWT010006329.1:0-29337 GCA_004365215.1 Cuniculus paca
AAAGAAGTGAGGACTGCCTCTGAACCCCTGAGGTAGGACTGTCCATGTAAGCTATAAAGACTGGAGGGTGGCTGGGTCTTTCCATGTGGAACCAAAGAGGTCTTGACATTTTAGGTGTAGGGGGATAATGAAAAAATGCATCTTTAAGATCTAAAACAGTAAAGTGGGAAATAGATGGGGGAATGTGGGAGAGCATAGTGTAAGGGTTTGGTACCACTGGGTGAATTGGTGTCACTGCACTGTGGGTAGCCCTGAAATCTTCAACTAGGTGGTAAGAGCCACTGGGTTTGAATACAGGTATTGTAGGGTGAATGGGCAGTCCTAAGGAAGCCATTGGTTAGCAGGCATTGGATTACAGGTTTGACTCTTTGTTGGTGTTTGGGGGCTATTGGATGTTGGGGAAAGCAGGTTGAAGGATCTTTAAGGTGAATCAGTATTAGGGGTGGCATGGGTGGTACAAGTAGAGCTGGAAGTGTCCCAGATTATGGGATTGTCAAGAGAGAGGGAGAGGGGAAGTGGAACTTGCAATGCATAGTGGTTGGGTTTGAAGGACAAGAGTCATGAGGAGGGAGAAAGTAAAAGAGAAGTTGAATTTTTGGAGGAGATCTCTGCCCAAGAGGGGTGTGTGGCATGTTGGGATAACAAAGAAATTATGGGTGAAGGAAAGGGTTTGGAATCTGCAGGAGTTGGGTCCCATCTGAAGGGGTTGCGTAGGTTGGCCATCAACTCCCACAAAGGAGACCATGGATCAGGTACAATGACCTGAAAACTCAGGAAGAACACTATAGGTGGCCGCTGTATCAACAAGTAAGTAGAGTGTTTATCTGAGATATCCAGCAAGATTCAAGGTTTTGAGAAAGATACCTTGATGGGGGCCATGGACCCCGAGTCCCATCACTCCTCTTCAGTGGTGAGCCTGAGAAAGTCAGCTAGCAATGAGTTCAGAGGCAGTGATGAGATCTCCTGTGAGGGTATGGAGTTTGATGACTTACCTGCTTTCTGACAGACAGGACAGTCGCACTTCCAGTGACCCTCCTAGTTGCAGATGGGGCAAGGAGGTCCCAGTGGTGGCTGCAGGTTGGGGCAGGCTTCTGCCCAATGTTCTTCCTTGATGCACTTAAAGCATGGTCCAGAAGGGGCTTGGGTGGCATCATTTTGTTTTGATTTTGCTTTCCTAGAAGCCTCGAGTATCACAGTCAAAAGTTGGCATTCAAGTTTGGCATGTTGTTGTTGATCTGGTTTTTGTTGTTCCTCTCTATTGTTGAAGACATGGAAGGTCAGATTAAGGACATTTCTCTGTGGAGTTTAAGAGCCAAGGTCTGTCTTTTTTTAATTTAGCATGGATATCAGGTGCAGATTGAGAAATGAAAAGGGAGTTGATGAGAACTATTCCCTCAGGAGATCAGGGGTTGACATTAGTGTATCTGGTTAGGATAGCAGTAAGACAGGAAAGAAATTCAGCAGCGTTTTCATCAGAATATTGGGTTCATTTATGAAGTTTTTGGTAATTAGTTTGTTTATGGGAAATTTTGTTTAGGCCCACAGTGATGCTGCAAATCATTATATTCATGTGTTGTGAGCCATTATTTCCCTGATAATCCCACTGGGGGTCTGCATTTGGTACTGCAGTGGCCCCAGTGGGATGGTCAGGGTTAGTTTGATTTCTGTGGTCAGCCTGGGCTTGGGATACTTCCCATAGTTGAGTTTTTTTCTTGAGGAGAAATGGTGAATGTAAGGATAATACAGTGATCTTTGTAACATAGGTCATAGGAATTAATCACAAATTGGAGCTCTTTTATATAGTTGTAGGGATCTGTGGAGAAAGAGCCTAGTTTATGAGAGACTTGAGATAGGTTAGAAAGAGAAAATGGGACACGAATGTGAAGCAGCCCTTCAGGGTCAGCCATCTCATGGAGAGGGAGGAGGAGTTACAGGTGAGGTTTAGGAAATGGCAGCTGGTCAGCAGATGGTGGTGGTTGGTAAGATGATGTGAAGTAGGAGGAGTGAGATTGGGTGTTGTGTGTCAGAGATGGTGATGGAGGAATGGGGTAGGAAGAAGTGGTGGGGGGTGTGGAATGAAAGGGAGATGGGGTAAGTGAGGCCTGTTGAGGAGATTGAGGAGGTTCCTGTGGATACAGCAGAGGGGGAATAAAAGCAGAAGGGACATGATTGAGAGCATCATTGGGGTTATTGGGTAGGGAGTTTGGTGATGTGGAGTGGACCAGGATTATTTGGGATGCCCTATACACCTGAATGAGGAAGGGACACACCTTGAGAGCAAAAAAAAGACTTGCATGTAAGGGATTTCTGACCATTTGCCATTGTGGTAGCAAAAGTTGTCTAA
The DNA here is from genome assembly GCA_004365215.1 of Cuniculus paca. Classification (NCBI taxonomy): domain Eukaryota; kingdom Metazoa; phylum Chordata; class Mammalia; order Rodentia; family Cuniculidae; genus Cuniculus; species Cuniculus paca. The sequence continues at coordinate 2,345 of RJWT010006329.1, forward strand.
ATTGCAGAGGACATTGAAATCAAGAGTGCTCTCTTCTGGTCAATGGCTACCAATATCAGGTTTATACTGGGTCCAAGTTATCTGGCATTAAAAGATTAATTGTTTTGGTTCAATAGTCTTCCAGAGATCTAGGGTGTGTATGTTTTTTAAAAGACACCAAGTGGAGTGTGTTTTGGGGATTGGGAAGGAATATTTCCCATAGCAACTGAACTGAAGGTAAGCCAAAGGCAGAAGCTGGTCACAACCCCTAGGAGGATCATCACCTTTGTTGGAGTGTGATAGACAGATGTGCCCATTGGAGCCCACTGGTCATCACCTAGGGGACAGAGGGGCATCCTAAAGGTTGTGAGGAAATCCTGACATGGGCCCATGATTTTGAGAGTCAGTGACAGGAGCTCCTGCAATGAGGAGTGGCTCACCTATGGGTGGCAATGTGGACCAGTGTTGGAAGGAGACTGGTAACAGCAAAGGCAGAGATGAGGGAGAGGGGAGGGGTGGCTTGTTGGTTGGGGGAGCTCAAACTAGGGTAGTCCCCCCAGGAGCTGTACCTTCAATTGATCCAAGTCACAGCACCAAAATGTTAGGTTTTTTGGCACAGTTGGGAGACACAGACAGAGATTAAAAAAAAAAAAAGCCTTTATTGCCAGTGCAGGAGAGCTATAGGAGATGGTGAGGACTCTCAAAAGACAAAAAACTGGGGAGTTGCTTTTATAGGGTTGAGGTAGAGGTGACAACTTGGTGAGTGGACAAGAGAAGATTGGAGGACCTTTGGTGCTCATGTGAAAGGGAGGTGGGAAGTTTATTTTGGGACTAGAAGAAGAACACATAAATTAGGGTAGGAGAGATATACTGTTGTTTTAGGGCTCAGTGCCATGTTGAGCAGGTGCCATGTTAAGCCTGGCAGAATCCCATATGAACAGAGCCCATCAATAGTTTAAATGTAAGGATACATACTAAAGGAAACCCAGGCTAAGACTTTCTGTTCTTTATCTCAGTAACTCTTTAGTTTAGATAACACCATCCCCACTTTACAAATGAGGGGACTGAGGCACTAGAAGCTAAGTAACTTGGCTTCCTACAGCAGGAAGGGGCACAGCAGGTTTGTAATGAGTAGTGGAACTCTATTGCTATATGGTATTGGCTCTATTGCAGGGCCTTTAGTGCTGGATCTGGGCCATAAGTTCTAGTTCAAATGAATTTCCCTCCTACCCTCTGTAGTAACACCATCAAAGAGAAGATTTTAAAGAGGCTTCCACATGCTTCTAGGTGATACCCAAGAGTTATTTCAGCAAACTTCCTCCTGAAACTATCCTCTTGTAGAAAACCAACTTGCATGTTCTTAATATAAAACCATAGAAAACACCCTTCCAAATCAATTTAATTAACATTAATGTTAATGAAGCTAAGTCTACATAACCAGCCCAGAGAAAGACAGAACACTGTATCCTCAAGTCTAAATGCTTCATAATCATTAATTTATAAACTGGAAATATTGTTCTTCCTCACATGGCACACCACAGATTCACAGATGCTGGCTGCTCCCTGCTTCCCTCCCTACTGAAAACATTGGCTGTTCTCAGCAGCCCTGAAATGTATCACTCCACTACAGGTGGACAGCGGACTCCAGCAGCAGAACTGCTGGGTATCCCTGTAGTTAAGAGCACTCTAGACTTTTCTAGAAAGTGGTACCAACACATCCAGAAGTCTGAAAAGTTTGTTTAGGACAGAAAAGGAAAGGGATGGGTGGGTAAAGAGAACTTTGAGCCTTCTATGGACTGAGTGGAATTATAGAAAATGCAATAGTGCCCCCTTATATTTTTTTCCACTTCCATCAACCTGTGTACATTCATGGTCCAGCAATGAACATTTCACAAGTTTTAAACTATGCATGGTTCTGAGTCACATGATGAAATCTTGCACTGTCAACTCTATCCCATTCAAGATGTGAATCATGTCTTTGCCCAGTAGTTCATGCTGCACATCCTATACCCACTGTCACTTAAGAGTTATCTTAGTTATCCGATTGGCACCAAAGTAAGGCAGTGCTTGGGTTCAAAAGCTTTTCTCCATAGCAAAATACAATATCACAGTGCCTACATCATTCATCTCACTCTGTCTCATCATATAGGCAGTGAATTACATCATATTATCACAAGAAGGAGGAGTATGGCACAAGTACATATTTTGAGAGTGAAAAAGATCATATTCACATAAATTTTATTAGAGTATATTGTTATACTCATCTATTTTATTATTGGTTATTGTTTATTAATCTTGTACTGTGCCTAATTTATAAGCTAAACCTTATCATAGGTAAGTATGCATAAGAATAAACACAGTATATGCAGTGGTACCTCAGTTCATGACCTTAATTCTTTCCACGATTCTGGTTGCAGAATTCATTCCACAATGCTGGTTGTAACTGAACTGGCTGAACCAACATACCACTGAATAGTAGTGTCCTCAGGTATCCATTGGGGGTCTTGGAACATATCTGCCAAGCATAAATGAGGATGACTACACAAAGAGAGAGAAAAGGTTTGATAGAAAAGTGGAGGATGAGAAGGATTTGCTCACCTGCCTGTTTCAAGAATGCAGGTGGGGGATTTATTTATTCATTTTGAGAATGATGAATGGAAATGCAGCTAGGAAAGAAGAAGACAGTATGTGTCAGATGGGCTAACTTTTCTCACAAAAGAAGCGAGAAGTTGAGGTTTAGATGAAGAAAACCTGAAGAAAGGTAGAAAGTGTGTAAGACCAAAAGTAAATTAGAACTGGTTAAAGGAATCACCAAACATGAGGAACTGCTGCATTAAGCTCTAATGGCATCGTTTCAGCTATAATGATTATTAGGAAACTGCCTCCATGGCAAAGATAGTGAGGTTTACTTGACTGCCACTGAGTTCAGTCGGGCCCTTAGGCAGTGGTCTTTTGATCTGACTGAGACTGAAACCTTGCTTTCTGCAACTTATTGGGACTTCTGTGGTTTATCTACCCTGGGCTTGCAAGACAATTGAAGGTTCTCAGCATGCCATGCAAGCCTTTCCCTATCTGGCCCACACTTTAGACTCCGGCACCATTTTTTACACCATGCCATACTGAACAAATTACAGTTCAACCAGAGCCCCGGGCCATTTAATATTCCTTGACCTTAGATTATGCAGTTCTGAACCTCTTTTCTGTTTAATGGCTGGAGAGCAAACACACTTTTTTTAAAAGGTTGCTTCCTCCAAGAAGCCTTCCAGGTTTACTTGAGGTTAAAGTGTTTATTCACTCTCCTTTTGTCAATAGATCTATGCCCTGTATATCCTTCTGACTGCACCCAACTCCATATTTCATCAATTCTAAGATGCATATTTTCTCATATCTTAAAAAAACCATGAAATTAGGATGTAACTTACTAACAGTGGTGTACCATAGTTCAATGAACATAGTTTAAATATCTTGGCAAAGACAAAATTCATCCTACCCTGGAGATCATTGGCAAAATGCAGTTTCATTTTTTAAGTTCCTAAGGTGACTGTAGAAATGCTTCTCACCTGGATGTGATCTCAGTCTTGGCTTCCAGCTCCACCATTACCACTATTTGGCAATATCTGGAGACATTTCTGATTGTATCAATTTGAGGTGGGGATATACTGGCTGGCATCCAATGGCTCAAAGCCAGGGATACTGCTAAGTATCCTACAATTAAGAATTGCCCAACACAAAATGTCAATGCTGCCCAGAAACCTAGTGTAGACAAACAATACTTATTTGGGTGCGTAATACGCTTTATTACACCTGATTTTAAATATACGTTTTATAGCATAGAGTGCAACTTAGTATGTAGTAATTTTTCCAAACCTTGGTTTGTAGAATGAGAACAGTAACTCTCTTGAGGAGTGCTCCAAGCCTTCCCCAATAACCTTCCCCGACTTCCTTCTCTAGAATGAATGAATGAATGCAGCAATGTTTCTGGTCAGAATTTAAAAGTCAGAAGGTCTGAAACAGATTTGCAACCTTAAACCAGTTACATTGGTTAATGGCAAGGCCAAGACTAGACCTCAGATCTCCTCCTTCCACGACCCCACTCAGCTCTCTTCCTGGCTAAATTGGCTAACACCACTGGGTATCTCCAGAGGAATCTGTGTCCTCTGAACAAGGAGCTGGGTGACTTAGCAGGAGTTCCTACTCGTATTCACACTTCAACACCTGGGCTCCACCTGGCCTCAACTGACTTTGTAAGAGTTTAGGTTGACTCTGTAAGACCCCTGCACTCTAGGGAACCAGATCTATGCAAAAAGAATTGTGACTCATGAGGGTGAAGGAATTTTAAATAAATGTAAATGATTTCATCACGCAAAAGTACAGGTGACTTAAGAAGTATATTTAAGGCTTTAAAGGAAAGGTTATTCCTTTGGAAGGAGGAGGAGGAGCTGCCCTCGATCCCTAGAAATTGCACATGTGGAAAGGGCCTTCAGCTACAGCATCAAGCTGATTTATGTGAGAGGAAGTAATTCCAAAGGAAGGTTTTGGCAAGGCTTCCCCTGCGTCCAGGTTCTGCAATCAAGCGGGCTTCTGGCGGTTCTCGAGTTTGGGGCCCCAGTTGCCCTGCCAAGCCCCCTGAGTGTCTCCTCTCCCGGTCCTTCTCCTCCGGGGTCGAACTGCAGCGGGTAGCCACTTTAGGGATCCCACAGCCCCACCCCATTTCCATCCTGCCCCTGCAGCCCCGCCCTGCGTGCCCAAGGGGGCGACAGGGCCCCGACTCACCTTCAGGTGGATGGGGAAGGATTGCTCCTGCTGGAGGGGCCCCAGCAGCGTCTTCTCTACGCTGACCAGCTCCGAGGTAGAGTCCACCACGCGGGCCAGCGCGCTGCGCATCGCCCTTGGCGCCGGGGTGCAGGGCCCGCGATCCCCGGGAAAGGGCAGCAGCTCCGCCCCGCCCGCGGTGCCCTCCACCCCCTCCACCTCGGGGGAGCACACCCGCTCCGGGGCACCCCCATTCCTGGCCCCCATGCCTCTGTCCCCCTCCTCGCGTTCTGGCCGCGGGAGGGCCCGCTTCGGACCTGAGCTACTGGGTGCAGAGGTGAGCACGTGGTCCGGGTCTCGCAGGCTCCCTGGGGCTCCCGGACCGTCCACCCAGCCCCACTCCTGCTGCAGCAGCTGCAGGGTCTGTAGAGCCACCATTTGGTGGCTGATGGAGGCTACTAAAGGCGCAGGGCTGGTCATCGCCTGGGTTGGCGGCTCAGCGCGCTTGGCAAGCAGGTAGAGCAGGAGTAGGGAGGCGCGGTCTTTTGGGGGTCGCCGGGGTCACACTTCCTAACTTGCGACTCAAGTGTCTCCGCCTCTCTCAGCGTGTGTGGCCGCCCCCGTAGTCAATGACCCGCACTGTCCCCTTCATTGGTTTCAAGTTCAAATAGGCTTGTTCTGACCCGAAGATGCCTGGAGCGCTGCTTAGTGTGCACTTGAATATCAGCCAAATGCTGAGCGCTGATTCTTCCTTCTCTCCAGAGCTTTGCTGGGAAAACGTGCTGCTTTGTGCGGATGCATCCATCAGCAGGATTTCCCCGCCTCTTTCCCCTTGGAAGGATGCTTCTGCCCAGGATAGAGATGACAGACTCTCCCAGGAGCAAAACTGTGGAAAAAACCTGGCAAAACTGTAAAAGGGGAAACAGTGTCTGATTCTCCTCCCTCTCTGTCCTAACCCTAGGGGTGATTTCGGGAGCCTACTGGAATAGTCTTAGGCCTAGAATCCCTCCACACAAAAGAAAGTGGACTTGTGTATTTCAGAGTTCTGCCATCTGGGCTTTGCAACCTGCCCTGTGGGCACCTGTAGCCTGACTGCTGAAATGGCACCATCTCCAGACAGGTGTGGCCTACCGCTTAAGCCTAAGTCTGGCACTGCCCAAATGAGGAGCCTCGATAGTTTTACGTGAAACTCCTAAAAAAAACTCTGACAGCAAGGTTGAAACTAAATCCTTTTATGAGCTGTGAACCCAGGGACAGCTGTGCAAATAGTTGCTGTTTTTAATTAAACCTAGCATGGCTACTTCCTTAACTTGGGGGAAAGAACTGGCAATTTTATGCTTTGATAGGTTAGAAACCATCAGTGTATGCTTGCATTTAAGAAAAGAAAACATTTGAGGAGTACAGTATGAACCGTAAAACTGTGCCATCGTCATTTCTGCTTTCTGCCTACAAGGAAAACCATTTAGGTAAGTAAAGACAAGGGTTCAGGGAGCAGGGATGTGACAAAGGAGTGGGCCTTGGCAAACTGGAGAGTGGATTTCATTATCTTTTTAGAAGTCAGAGTCCTAAAGAGATAGATCTGGAAACAGCTTTAAATGCAGAAGTCTCTCCAGTGTGTCTAGTAGTGCAGGATAATCCTAAGAGCTAGAAGAAGGGCTATGGGGCCCATTAAAGTTTCTTTAACTCTGGAATCATATGACCCCATATAATTCTACCCACCCTTCAGCAAAGATTCCTTCTCCTTAGTGTTTTCTTCTCCTATGAAAACAAATCTGGATGCCAAGGTAAAGAAAACCTTTCTTAAGCAAAAGCTAGTATGTTCGCACTAATTATAACTTCATGTGCATTGAAAAAGAGGAAATTACTTTGAAGGGAAGTAAATAGTTTAATGCTGATTAGATTCTCTTGCTATGAAGTTACTTAAGTTCATAAAAATATAGAAATTCTCCCTTATTTATTTATTTTTAAATCCTTAAATGTTAGAGTACATTAGGCTCAGAAGAGACTAACTGGGAATAGCAAAAACTAACCCACAATTTTCACAAAACATGTCAGCTCTCCAGAGCTGTTCCTGTTTCCAGACACACAGAAAAACCAGTTTCACAGGCTAGCCCTTATTACCAAATGACTGACTGCAAATCTTTCTTGACAGATGGAATTCCAGGCAACAGAAAAACTGAAATTACTAGATGAAGCCTGACCCAAAACCTCTCTTCTACATAGCAGGTTGATTCTGAGAACCATGAAACCAACCAAGCATCATGGGTTATGAAAGATGAGGGCCAGAAAACCTTGGGACTTGTGGGAAGGTACATGCTCATTAAATAGTGATCTTTTTCTAGTGTCCTTAGGGACCACTGGATCACCTAGCAATTCTGTGCTTTGTCTGTCTTGGCCATGGGTCATGTTCGTCTTTGCTGTGATCTCAAAATGGCTTATGGCTCAAAGCCAGCCATATGAGACTTTAATTGAGGAAAAGTTTGCATAGACTACTGAGATGAGATAATAGAGCAGCAACTCCACCACTAAACATCTTCAAAGTTACATAATGTCTTGGTTATTTTTCTCTCAATTGTTAAGACAAAATACCTGACACCCAACATGAAGGAAGAAAAGGTCTATTTCTTACAGTTTTGGGGGTTTCAGTCCATACTTAGCTGGCTCCAAGGCAGGGTGGTGTGGCCGAGGGGCAGCCTGGCTGCAAGCAGCAAAAGTAAACAGGGCAAAAGAGGGAAAAACACGCCTCCTTTCTGACCTTACATTGTATGCCGGCTCCACCCCTGGGCGGGTGCAGCACTCACACCACTAATCCCAGGACTAGACAATGAACCAATTACAAATGTTAGATTCAGCCACCTCCAAGGCTGCATGAGGATTTGGGGGCCACCTAGACACAAACCATAACACATATGCACAGCTATCAGACCGAGAAACAAATTATGTATTTCCTACTGACTCACAATTTCAGAACATTATATGATACAAGGCTTATTCAAAAGAACAAAGTACTAGACACCTGTTTTATTCTTCTTGCAGAATCTATTTTACTATATTGTGAAGATCGTACCACCATATCCCAGATGATATTCCTGCTCCTCCACTCTTAGTCCATGATCTCAAATGGGATGAGTTCATCCCACTACAGGAGGGATGGGTCATCTAGGCTAAGACCAGTCACACATTACATTCCCACAGATTTCAGCTGAATGTACTGTCAAAGAGAAAATAAAGGGACTAAAGAGTGTAAACAAAGAGATCAAACTGGAAAAAAGATTGAATTTTCATTAACAAGAAAGTTCAACATAATACAGTTTATTCAATAAGAGTAATTTATTGTCTTACATCACAAAACATCTAGACAGAGTGGTTTTAGGATTGGTTAAAACTATAGTTCAAGGGTATCATCAAAACCCTGATTCCTTCTATTTTTCTGCTCTGCCATTCCCAACACATCACTGTGGTCCTCAGTCCTTGGGCTAGTTCCCCTAAGACTCTAGATACCTGCAGTAGCTGCTGGTATCATATCTAAACAGTATCTCTTCTTCAGTGTCCCTTCTTAAGAGCAAGCAGATAGTTCCCAAAGCCTTCAGCCCACTTCCTTTCACCTTTCCTTGATCAAAATGGTGTCACTTGGTTTTTTGTTGTTGTTGTTGTAATCCATCATAATTAAGAGGAAAGGGACCACCCTATGAGTCTTAAGTGAACCAGAATTTAATCCAGGAGCTGGGTGTAGATTTAGCCTTCCCTGAAGCATATGGTTGCAAGAAGGAAGGAAAACACTTGATACAATCTTGATTTTATTTCCAGGCAAGCTCAGTGACAACAAAGTACACTGAGGCTTTTGCAAGAACTCGTGGGTGAAAAAGCACATCAGATTTTTAGGGCTGCATTCCTTTCTGGATAAACAGGAAATCCAGGCTAACCCTTCATTATTCAATGGCTGGTTTCAAGCACCTTTGTACAAGTGAAACTGGGAAAATATAGGTTCTGGAGCCTATCCTCTTTAGTCCTAATATCTTTGACAGTATATTCTGCTGAAAATATCTTAAATGATGTCTATGAATGAGCCAACATTGAAGAGAAAGCCAACACATCTGCAGAAAAAAATCTACCATTTGAGCCATACAAGTAGACAACTCCACTTCTGAGCTTTTCAATGATACAAGCTAATAGTCCTTTTGCTTGAGCTACTTTGGGTTGGGTTTCCTGCCTCTTACAACAGAAAGAATCACAACAGAAACAAACAGCATTATGTGTTACAGGAAAAAGTAGTATGCTAACAAAGTGATCCTGTGGTCCAAAGCCCCTTTGGCAAAGCACAGCTAACAAGGCCCGCCGATGGAGTACTTCCAGCAATAATTTCGCTATTCACATGATGTTTACTGTTTCAGTAATTTCGGGAAAAGCTCTTTGAGCAAGTCTGGTTATTCCTCTTGGTTGATGGGAGCACTTAAAAATGAGTACTGGCAACATTCAGATCCCTTGTGATGGAGAAGAAGGATAGAAAACAGCGAATTGAGAAATCATTTCACCAGTTAATGAGCAAGGTGTAGTATCCTTAGGTGAAGAAGCAGTCTGGCATTCCAAAGGCTTCTTTCTCACATAAACAAAAGATGCATGTTCCTGTGTGGGACCATCAAGAAGCTGGACATGGTGAGACCAGAAGGGAGCTGGCAGAAGGCACAGCTGTGTGGAGGCTTCCTCAAAGGTCTTGGCACAGCCCAGATGCATTTGAATTCCACTTATATTCTTTATCCAAGAGAATTCCAGAAATGGAACTGTTAACCTTCAGTGCACCCTGGTAAAGTTTATAGGTGGGGGCAAAACAAAAATGTCCAAAGAGGTTGAAGAGTTATTATTCTTGAATAAAAATTACAATTGAGGAGATACATATGCTGAGGAGATATACCAAGGTATGAAAATGTGCTCTACAAGAGAAGATAATTGAACTAGGAAAAGGTGTAGGCCCCAAGAAGAAAGAGCCAGAAAGAACAAATTCCCTTTTTCAAACATATAATTTTAATGCTTGAATATGCCAAGTCACAACAATGCACATGAAGTTTTAACATTAGCCTAAACACTTGATTTTCAGAGAAAAAAAATGTGGTCCTACCATAAGACCTCTAAATTAACAAAAACAATTGTTTACACAGGACAATGTGTTTTGAGGACATCATATATTCACTGCCTTCCTAGGCCCTAGTTAGCTGATGAAGCTAAATGAAGCTTGGTGATGTTAGTAAAGAAAATCAAAGAAGAGGGGTTAAAGAAGGAAATGAGAAGATAAAAACATGAAGTCCCATCTGCCTATCCTTGACATAATCTGATGCACATTTGCCCCTCTGCCATTCACCTCCACCACACAAAGTACACTTCTTTCTAGACATAGAAATAATTTTACTTGGGTCTACTTTAATAACTTATTTACAGAAGAAATTCTTGATGTTGGCATAAAATGATCAAAAGTGAATTTTAAAAGAACATATAAGCCAGTCACAGTGATGCATGCCTGTAATTCCAGCACTTGGAGCTGTGGGAGGCGTATTACTGCAAATTCAAGGCCAGCCTGTGCTACATAGTGAGTTCAAGACTAGCCTGTGCTACATAGCAAAACCCTGTTTCAACAAAAAAAAAAAGGAGAGAGAGAGAGAAACAGAAACAAAATAACATGTATAATTTTTTCTAATTACTGCATCTTTCGTGGGTGATTTAGTTTTAAATAGTAAGAGGATAACCCTGGATTTTCATGCCACCCACTCGTCATTTCAACAAGACAGCCTCATTGGACTTGCCCTTCCATTTCTAATTATAAAATGAAACCTCTGAACAATAGCCTTTCCCTCAGGAGGAAAATTACAAGGCTACTTGATTTACTATCTTATTTTGATGAACTGTGTAGATATGGCTGATTGTATTGAAATTGGCACAAAAAAAGTGTAATGATAAAATTGGAGGAAGGGAAAAATGTAAGAGTGTTTTAATAATTTTGCCAGCTAGATTCCAGGATGTTTAACTATTGTAATCCCTTCTCCCATCCTCACTGAAGTCTGGAAAGTTTATATTTGTAATTCCATTGAAACATTACTAGAATCCCAGCAAGTTAATTTCCAGTCTACCACCTCCAGTGCAACCCATGGCAAGAATAAAGACACTAAGACATATTCATAGTTATAGGCAGCCAAGGGATCCTAAATCTAATCCAGGTGAGGATTCATGGGACAAAGGTCATGACTCAAGACCTCACCCAGAATTGATTAACTCATGAAGAAGGGAGTGGCTTGAGGATGAGCGACGGCGAGAATGGTGGGAATTATGTGAGTCTACGAGCTAGGCTTACCTAGGAGACCAGAAAGCACCTCAGCAATATGCAGAGAGAAGGGTATGCAGAAAGACCAATCTGCATAACTCAATTGGGGTAGCATTTAAATGTTAAGGAGGCTGTTGCTTCAGTTTCTGATATGTAAGCTTTTGCACCCTGGGAAATCATAGCCTCTTGTCTTGAGGCTCAAATCCAGCTGACATTCCTGGAGCTATGTGGCTCTGCCATCCCACTGTGCTCAACCATTTATAGGGAGAAAAAGGTCAGGAAACTATTGTCTAGCTTTAAAGATTACACATCAGTACCTCAGCTAGCCCTATTTACATTGCTTAGAGTCAATTGAAGAGAGAAAGAAATAGCCAGCTCTGTACATATCAGTATGTGGAGATAGGACCAGTTTAAGTAATGTGGAGGTAACTGTTCCACATTCAAGAACAGCCCTCCAAGTGGTCTTCCACATTTAACCTTAGTGAAAAAAAATGTGATCACTTATCTCACTTCCCAGGATCACCTTTCATTTTCATGTTCTAGTAAGTACCGTATTCCTATGATAGAAATATTTGACTTAGGTAGACTATTTAATTTTTTTAACATTGCATTCCTCATGCCTTTGCTCACTTTATTTCTCTAAGGAATTCTTTGTTCTTGTTCCTGATACCTTTCTCCCAGGTTTTGTGGTTGAGCAGACATTGGGGTTTTATACATCTGCCTTCATTACTTTTCTCATTGCTGAGACAAAATATCTGACACTCAAAGTGAAAGGAGGAAAGATTTATTTTTGGCTCATAGTTTGCCAAGTTTCAGTTTATAGTTGGCTGGCTCCAAAGCAGGGTGGCATAACAGAGGAGAAATAGTTCATGGTGAGCAGAAGGCAGAAGGCTGCAAGTCATCAAGGTGGCAAGGCACAAGCTATAAAGTATTGAAGCAGCAAATAAGGGAAGCAGCCCTTTTTCTGTCCCTATATTGTATCTATGCTTCACACTCTTGGGTTGCACTTGCACCAAGAGTGGGTCTTCCCATTATTCACAACCAGAATTAAGCCAAACCAATCATTGGACCAATTTAGTAATCACACAGCCATGAACTCAGCACCACACACTTAATCCCAGAATCACACATTCTAGGTCAAACCACCTCTGAAAAGTCTCACCTATGATTGCGTGAGGCTTTTGGGGGAAAACATCTAGACACAAACCATAATACCATCCTCTTAATTACTCCTCTTCTATTTTTCCAGAGCTCTCTTTCCTGTGATATTTGTAGTGAAAAGGAGAGACAAGTGTTGGGGGCACACAGTTCTTTTGTTTAGCTTGTGCTGTGATTGCTATGGGTATGTTTCCATGAAGGTCACAGCCTCATAGTACCAGATTCAATAGACTTCTGCAACTCTTAGACCTGAGTGCACCAAAGAAAAACTAAACCAGTTTTAAAACTGACTAGTGCCTGCCCACATTGGCTCTCAGTGCTAAGAAAGCAAGAGAAGCCAACAATTCTGTTCATTTTATTTGTTTAGTCATTTTAATCACTTTCATTTCATAATATTATTGAGAATGGTCTGAAGAGTTGAAATAAGGTTTAAAAATGCTTTAAAAATAACAACTTTTTATAACATGACTACAGTGATCCTTTTTTTTCTCCCTAGGGGAAAAAATTTACAATATTCATAGCTTCTATCTCTATACAAATACAATATTACATATCTTAGCAAAAGAATGTGTCTTTTTAAAATCTCATCATCTGTTTATCTACTATTCACTGGTTAATTGGTGAGTAGAGTCTTAATTATGCTGATTGGACTATAAAATACAAATGGTTCACAGAAGTGATCACATTTCAAGCTTTTATTCAAAAAGTCATATGCAAATTTTACTTGATCTGTACTTCTTAGTTGAAAATTGAACCCATATTCAAAAGAATCTTTGATGTCTCTGTTCAAATAACTAAGCTTTCTTAGAAGCTTAAATCATAGACTTTGATGGATTATTTCTAGATAATGGCAGTTAATTTGTTAAAGAAGCATGAAGGGTTATTTCTGTTCTACTCATTTTAGATAAATCCAATGTTTTCTAAGTGTCAGTTTTAATTCAGAATTCTATTTATTGTGAGTTGTTTTTTTTAAGGAAACTTGAGTAAATATTCCAATGCCAGTTAAAACATACTACCTATGATAAAAAGTCTGACTTGAAATTCCTTATTTCATTTAACAAAATCCATGCTATCTTTCAAATTACAACATTTCTTTAGCTCCACTAAGTTTCCATGCTGTTTTCAATTTCCAAATGTAACCCTCATAGGCAAAACAATGTGGTACAGAAGCTAACAGAGGGAGCTCTTGTGAATGATGGAAACATCTGTCCAGAGAATACAAGAGAATCAACCAAAAACAATATGAACATATGAATGTTTACCACAATATATACAATGCACATTCAAAATGATTAACTTTTTCTATATACCACAATAATCAGTGAGAAATGTCAGAAGGAAAATTGTACAATTAATTCACAATAACAAAAGCATCTGTAAAAATAATGAAATAAACTAATAAGACATTTTCAAGACCTACAATAAAAAATCGTATATAATAAAAAACTAAAATTTATTGAAATCTATAAAATAACCTAACTATATATAGAAAATATATGTCTGATGATATGGACAGCTATTTTAAAGATAACAAGAGGCATTATGGCAGCCATTGTTGATTTTTTATTATCTTGTTTTGAAGTCCTATATCACTTTCACTGTTTTGTTTTGATTGACTTTATTCTGTTTTATTCTATTTGGTTTTATTCTCTTAAAAATATATATATAGAGAGAGAAAAATATTTACTTTCCAGTTGAATAACTCAAATATTAAAAAGTTAACAATTTTCTCTAAATTCAAGTGATCATCCCCAAAAACATTTGCAGCACAAAAAATATACAATGGGTGAATATAAGAATATACAAAGAACCACCATAAGCTTTTTAAATGACATTTTGTCTGAATATATACAAAAACTGTAAACAATATTAAAAGTTCGACAAACATGTAAAAATATACTTAGCTTCACTAGTAATCAGGAAATGAAAATTAAATCAACATGCAACATGACCTTGCTCACTAGCAGAAATGGTTGGTTAATATACAGTTTGGTTAATATACAGTTTTCCAAAAGTGTGGGTAATGGCAGGTTTCATATGCTGTGGGTGGATGTCTACAAAGTGTCTTTTTGGAGAATAATTTTTGTACTACAGAAGTATTGACATATGAGCAGAATTGTATGTACAGTATGAGTAATTTTTTAAAAAGGAAAAATGTAAATAACTGAAATCTCAATCTTTAGGGGAATGGAAAAGATAAATAAAATAACAGGATACTATGAAGCATATGTCCCTCTTAGGATGAATGCTTTTATAAAGATTAGGTAGAACTATCATGACTAAGTATGCAAAGAGCAAGTCACAAAACAATTCACTCACCTGACAAATATCAATACTGCCATCTTCCCCAACCAATCACTGCTCTAAAGGCAGGACATAAAATTGAGTAAAGCAGACCAATTTCTTCCCTCATGAAGCTTACATTCTAGTATAAGTTGGTGATAAATAAATAAACAAAAATATAAGCTCTATTGTGCATAAAATGAGTCCTGTAAAGAAAAATAAACCTTAGTGTGTGTTTTTCCCTTTATTCAGCTATAGGAGAAAACTCAATTAGCAGAGGTTTAAATAAATAAGAATTTACTTATTGTGTGTAATAGAGCTAGGTCATTAGACCACCAAGGAATAAAAAGTTCCTTCTGTTCTACCATCCTCAGCACATGGCTTTAGTCCTTTTGGTTATATGACAGTCACTACACCTCCATGCAAGAGGTGAGCATTTCAGGCATGAAAGCAGAGGGAGAAAAAATGAAAACCATAGGTTTTTTTTACATGTCATGGGACAGAATGCTATCATATGAATATCCTTATTTGAAAAGAAGTTTGGGAAGTTCTTGTAGTGTGTGACCACAGCTGCATACATGATTAAAAAAAAAGATTGCTTGGAGATGAGATTTAATTCAGTCTGAGAAGCCCAGAGTGGCTGCTTATGCTCATCAGAGCCTCAGGAAGACAGCAACAGCCTGAAACCTCTGCAGTTATTTGTAACTCAAGGACATAAGATGTAGAAGAAAACATTTATATAGAAGTTGCGCCAAAGAACATGGAAGGAGCAGAAGAGCTTGCTATATGATATGCCCTTCTCATCTAGATGAGCTTATTGGAGGCTGTGAGAACATGCCACCTAAAGCAAAAATTTTCTGACAAGAACTTGCTTTTTAATTCTGCTGTTATCCTACAGATCTGCTGTAAATTTAACCCATTCATTCCAGGTCTCCAGAATTGTTACTCAAAGAGTCCCTTCTTCTTTTGCTTCTTTTTGTATACTCCTTTGGCCAGGGTCTTCCCTTTTTTGTTTGACAATCTAGATTAGGCCAAAAAATAAGGAGGGAAGTA
This sequence comes from Cuniculus paca, assembly GCA_004365215.1. Lineage (NCBI taxonomy): Eukaryota > Metazoa > Chordata > Mammalia > Rodentia > Cuniculidae > Cuniculus > Cuniculus paca. The sequence continues at coordinate 17,877 of RJWT010006329.1, forward strand.
CAGAGTATAGGGTTAGCGGGCTTGGTGCAGGAAGGTCATCATGGCTTTCACATGGAGGATCTGTTGGAACAGCATACGGAGTATTCTTAGGACCACAGGAAAGAGCAGAAAAATGATTATTCTGATAGCTATAAGAATCTAAATGTTAATGTTGTGACCAGAAAACCAATGTTTAGGATTTAAATAGTAGGCAATGTCATCAAGATGATCCAAAGTAATGTTGTGAGCTTCCATTTGAAGTTTAAGAAGGTGGGCCCAAGGCCGGCTTTGAAGATTAGTAATATCTCAGATTTGTATGGAAGGCACCATGGAAAAGATGTTGAGCCTCCTCCTAAGATTCAAAATGATTAAAATGAACAGGAGTAATATACATCAAGTAGTACCCAACATCATAACTAAGATGACTGTGTGTTTATAGAGCTTATTGATGTTTGTGGAGCCAACTGACACCAACCTCAAAGGTATCAAGTCTAAAAGAATGTCTTTATCAATATTAGTTTGAGTCAATAATTTTGAGGTAAAATTTTGGAAGTATTCATAGTTTGAGCAGTTTGGGTTGAGTAAATCAAAGCAACCGCAGCAGTCACTACAGTAACGGCCAGTGCAGTAGCTGCAGTCAAAATGCCTAGAAAGTGCTTTTGTCTTCTGTGTTCAATCACTGAAGTAATTTGTTCAAGGGTTGAATCTCCCACCCTCTCTTGAGTGAGATTGGTGGGGAACCATGCTTTGAATCTGTAGTGGACTGGTAACCGGTAGACAACTTAAACATCAGCTGAACTGAATCAGCATGATGCTGAGCGTAGATGGCCCACCTGAGGACTGTTGCCAGCATAAAAAGGAGACCTGGATGGAGAGGAAGAGTAGTGTTGTGGGTTCTCCTAAGTGCTGTTGTTTGGAGCCCTTGGTTCTCCTGGAGGAGCTTGTCATGCTGGCTGCCTTATATGAACTAGGCTGTTTTCATCAGAGGAGCTCGGGACCTTGTTGCTGAGAATGGCTGCGATTCACTTTGGGGGAGTGTTGGTCCTTACTTTGAGCATTTCTTCCTGCCTCCAGAGAGGAAGATGTGTACTGTTTAATCTCCAGGAGAAGTTTGTCACGCTGGTTTCCTGATATGTACCCAGCTATTCTCATCATCAGAGGAGCTCAGGACCTCATTGTCACTGAGGATGGCTGTGGTATTTTTTAGGGGAGCCCTGGTCCTTATTTGCAGCATCAATTCTTGGCTACAGTGCAGAACCCTCAACCTACTGGCACAGATCTTTTACCTCACTGGCGTAGACTTTCTAGCTTCCACCACTCACCTTTGGGCCTTTCTAGTGCAGACCCACGAAATAGACTTGCATGAGTCATTGTCTAGATTTTCAGCTTAACTCATGCAGGTTATTGCCTTGGAATCCAGGCCCTTGACTAGATTTTGTAGGTCTTTAGTGTGTGGACAGATTTCCTGCACTTTCTTTGTATTTGACTCCTTGGGCGACCATTATAAATAATACTATAAATTATGTGTCTTTTATGCAGTTGTTCTCCTTGCAACTCCTGACTACAACAGGCTCATTGTCTTATTATCCTAACAAGTGTAACATTTAGTTGAAAAATATTATTATTTGTAACACAAGGAGATAATCAGGTGGCATTGGCAGTCAAGGAGATGTTGAGTGCTTTAAGGGGTCTGTAACAATGGTTAGAGGAGTTATATTCAGTTATTTTAGTTTCTTGATTAATAAAAGCTAGAACATATGGGAAGGCAGTATAGATCACAACATGGTCAGAGCAATCCATCTGAGTTTATCTATATGCTAATAATTACCAATTTCAATCATACTAGGGAAGAAGGGAATAGCTAGATCCAAGAAGGATTTTTTGATAGGTAAAAGTAAGTACCTGAGGAGAGGCATAATAAAAGTTCAGCAGACCCAGGAAGGTGGGCTGCCATAGTAATTAAAAGCTAAAACATAATTTCAGGTAGAATTGAATACCATCAAGTTATGGAGTCCCCAATTTTCTTGGTTTAGGTTATAAGCAAGATGAATAACACAGAGATATTGAAGTTATTTGTATACCATTGGGACTGGAAAAATATAACTACTATCAGTGGTATTGGTGACTATCCATAATGGAAACTTTTCTGCCAGAAAACCACAATTTATGTGGTAACAGGCATTAACACCCAGAATAGCTGAGTGGCCTGGTCCCTCCCACAGTTCTTTAAGGGGTCAAAAAGTGGCAGTTAAACTCTGTATATGAAATGTCCTTAGAGGAAAAAGTTGGTTCTGAATCTCCTAATGTAACTACAGTATGTCACAGATAGGCAAAGTAGAAATGTGAGCCAAATAAATCATGTCACTTACTTGAGATATATGTGTCACCAAACTCAGGAAGATAAGCAACCTTTATACATTTTTAATTTTGAAGTTACAAGTTATAAGTGATTTATATGATGATTGCAAAGAGCAGGTTTTCAGATGTGAAAGGAATTCTTCTTTGCAGTGTTTCACTCAGTGTCACATGGTATGGATGCACGGGAACTGGAAAAGGACCTGTGGGTAATAAAACAGATGCATATCCGCTCCCCCAGGTTAACAGTTCTGTTGAAACCAGTCACTGTGGATCCAACAATGGTAATAGGAAAGCACAAATGGTTTTGGTCTGTCCTTTTTGGGTATAAAATAATCTCTACTGCAGTGAAACCATCTGAATCACAATTTTAAAGTAAATGCTGCTTTAGATGTTTGTTCTTGTGGAAGGAGCTTCTTCATCAAACTCTTTTTTTGTTTTAATAATTGGGTGTTGAGGAGCTCATTGGCTTGTTGCACTATTGATTGACTTGTAGTTATAAGGTATACATACTTATGATATGTTTAACATACCAAGGTTGAAAGAAAATCCAAAGAGAATTGGAAATATAAGCAGGTTCATTATCAAACTTAATTCTGTAATGGGAAAACAATCCCATTACAGAAAAACATGAGAAGAAATGACATTTGACATGTTTCACAGTTTCATCCGATTGTTAAAAAAAAAAAGGTGTATAAATATCCACAGCATACATGTATAGAAAGACACTTACGTCACCAAAAGGGTTATGATGAGGTAGTCTATTTGTCAAATTTTATTAATTTTCAAACCATGGAGATTGACACCTATATAAACAGTAGATTATACCTGTTTTTGGCAATCAGGGCAAGTGCAAATGATTTATTGGGTCTGTTTATGTGTAAGGTTAAGAGAACAAGAGTGATTTAGCACTTTGGTGAAAAAAATTGATGTGAAGCAAGATCCTCTTCTAAATTGATAACCAAAGTATTAGCATGAATGTTGCTCTCCAGTACGGGGTGAGGAGATTAGAGTGAGAGAATATGTGAGTAACAGAAAAAGATACAGTGTGCTTTCTAATCAGTTCTTGCAAGTGTCTAAACATGCAGAAGAGAATTTTATTATTACTATTATGAGTAAGAGTGGTTTCAATAACCTGTAGGTTTTCACAACATAAGCCAAATCAGCAACAATATTGAGGGGTAATCTAGAGAACTGTTATTTGTTATCAATCACAGTTGTCTAAGAAATTGAATCTCTGCAGAATATTAACAGATAACAAGTATAAAGTTTTATTGATAAAACCTGAGATCAAGGGAAACATAACATGTTAGCATAACAGTCATGATGCAATTATTATATTAAATAAGATGAAGAAACTTTCATCTAAATGTGTTATTTTTAATGAGTGTCATCTAAGAAGAATGTATTTGCCTAAAGATATATTTTTTGTGACATTGTTTAGACTGCACAGTGTGTAAGCATTGCTTGTTACATATACATATAACAAGTTCTCCATCTGTAAAACGGAAAATTTTATCATACGGATTAAATAAGAAAATATATATTCAAAGCATTTAGCACACAAAGCAATCGCTGAATTTCTTTTTCCTTTAAACTTTTTCTTCTTGAAAGTTTCCAGATACATTTTTTATACTTGCTTCTTTCCATCAGATATGCCTTGCTATTCTCACAGGTTAAAAATTTCATCTTTCTTCAATCCAACTTACTTCCATCCTCCACTTCAGAAGCAGACTTCTTAAAAGACCTACTTATTCTTTTCACATTCATTATCTCACTTCTTATTTTATTCTCACCTTCCAGTCTTCTGCTACTCCAGAAATGGGGCCCTCCTTAAGATCCAGTCAACCTGCTTGTGAATTCAGTGATTCCTTTATCATGCTTTTAACCATTCCATTCTTGAAAAGCTCCCTTTGTGTGATTTCTGCCACCTTTGTCAGTGGTTTTCTTTCCTCTTGTGGGATCTCTTTCTCTTTGGTTCTTAAATGTACATCTTCTGGTTTCAGGTATACCATTAAGCTAAGACTGCATTTAGAATATTGCTATGGTGTTTTAGAAAAAACTGCTGTTAAGGATGTTAGTGTGGATCTCAACATTCTGCAGAGAGAATTTCTTCCTCACAGCACATTTCTGATGGAGATCAGAGCTTTGGAAATTTTGCCTTTCCTGATAAGTTAGTATAAAATCATGTTACCCATGCTTTGACTGTCAGAAACTCATAATAATGTTCATTGCTCAGATCAGTGGCTTTTCTCATGGTAGGAGTTCTAGGTTAATCAGTTCCCCAATTTCTTCCTCTATTTTACATTTTTACACTATATATATATTTTTTCTTTGTTCTCTTTCTTGTAATGTTTCTCTAAGTAAAAGATCTGCATATTGTATTATGTATGAGCATGGTGTGGAAGTAGGAAAAGTAAATGTATGTCATTTGCATACTGCAAAATGAGTTTTCTCCTGGATAATAAATTTGCATGTAAGCTTTGATAAATACACAAAAATATATCAAAACATACTTAAGAGATACAATATACAAATGTTAAATGTACCATGTCTTTAGACCTTCATTCCAAAGTCCAATTACAAAAAAACCCACAATTTTTGACATAATTTAGAAAAGCCGAATATACATTAGATGTGAGATGATATCAAGGCCATATCTATGCTTTGGTTAGGTATGACAATGGCATTTTTACATATGAAAATGTCCCCATATTAGAGGTACATGCTGAACTATGTAAGAATGAAATGATTTTCCATCCGTGATTTGTTTTTAACATCTTCAGTAGGGAGACAGACAAAAAGAAGGGAAGAAGAGGAAGTAAAAGAGAAGAAGAAAAGGAAAATACAAAGTAAAAGTAACAAAATCTTGATAACTTCAGAATCTGGAAATGAGTATATTGAAGAACCCTTGTATTATTCTCTCTTATTTTGTGAACATTTTAAAATAATAAAAAATCAATTAGAAACTAAGTGTTAAATATACAGTATTTCTGGAAAGAAATCTATGACATATCTATAGACTCAAAGTTTAAAGTAATGCTCAAGCTTGATTTAACTAGTGATAAACTTGAGGCTGAATTTGATGACCGCTGATACATCTGTTTTGCTGACTTTGATAGCCTCTAATATGTGTGTCTTGAATGGGTCCTACTTTCATAAGAGGTTCAATTGCAAGAGGGGCTGTTGGAGATCCACAGGAATCAGAATCTAGTTTCCTCATAGGGCTATTATGAGCACTGAATGTGTTAAGATAGAAGGGGGAGCTGAAAACAATGCCTGCAACACAGCAATAATCTGTAAGTGTGGACTACTATGACTTCTAAAACATCACTGCATCTAGCAGTTCTATTTTTAGCTTTGTGTTTTTACATTAAATCCAAAATCATTTCCTCTAGTTCCAACATCTGCATACCCAGCTTCTCTTGTTCCTCACACGAAACACATTTTTATGTCAACATAAATTTTCATGAATATTACACAAGATAGCATTGAAAACAAGGAATTTGATTAATAAGAGTGCCACATCCAGTTATGTGTCTTTTTGTAGCTGTGAGTGGCATTCTGTTTATGTTGTACATATATCTTTTAATATAATAACATCAAAAAAGGTAGTTTCTGTATACTAACAATAAAAAATCTAAAGAGGAAATCAAGAAAATGATTCAATTTATATTAGCATCAAAAATGATAAAATACTTGGGATAAATTTAAGATGGTAAAAGGCTTGCACAATGAAAACTACAAAACACTGTGAAAGAATTTAAGAAGGCACAAATGTAAAGATAGTCTATGTTCATGAATGAGAATACTTAACCACTGTTAAAACTGTTTATATTACCCAAAGCAATGTACAGACTCAATGAAATTCCTATCAAAATCCCAGTAGCCTTTATTTATTTACTTATTTTTGCAGAAATAGGAAGATCCATGCTTGAATTCATTTGGAATCTCAAGGGACCTTGTAACAAAAACAATACAACTCAATAGAGAAAACAGTCTTTTAAAAATACAGTGTTAGGAAGAACTAAGTTGGACCATTATTTCATATCATTGCAAACATTAACTCAAAATGGCTTAAAGACCAAAATAATAATGCTAAAAAGTACAAAATTTCTAGAAGAAAATAAGGATTACAGCTCCAAGACATTGTACTTGGCTATGACAACAAAAGCACAGACAACAATAGCAGCAATGGACAAATAAGACTATGCGAAACTTGTACCCAATAAAAAGAAGAAGGAAAAAGACTATATCAAACTTTAAAATTCTTTCTTCCAAAGCCTGCAATCAACAAAGTGAAAAAGCAATTACGAAGTGAAAAACATATTTGCAAACCCTTCATATCAAGAATATATCAAAACAATAGCTGAACTACAAAAAAATCAAACAACCCAATTACAAAGAAGGGAGATGATTTGTATGGTCATTTCTACAAAGGTTATATATAAATTGCCAACAAACATGAAAAGATGATCAGTATCACTAGAATCACAAAACTGCAAATCACAGTTTCAATGAGATATCGCCTCACAGTGCTTAGGATGGCTACTATTTAGATAGAAAATAAGCTTTGGAGAGGATGTGTTATATACTATGGATGGGGTTATACTTTATAATGGCTATGAAAAGCAGCACAGAGGTTCCTCAAGACACAAAACATATAATTGCCACATGATACAGCAACATTTCTGGATATTTGAAGAATTTGAAAAATTTGGTTTTATTTTATTTTTATTTCAAAAGAATAAAACCAAGCAAAATAAAACAAAATAAAGCCAGTGAAAACATAACAATTTAAGTGATACAAGACTTCAAAATAAGATAAGAAATCAATGCTGGTTACCTTTATGCCTCTTGTCTGCACAATAGCTACCCATACATTCAGACATAGTAAAAATCAAACAGAACAGGATAGAACCAATAAAAAACAAAACAATGAACACAATACAGGACTTCAAAACAAGATAACAGTAAATCCAAAATGGCTACCATAATATATTGTTACCTTTGAAATAGCTGCCCATACCATTGGATATAACAAAATCAAACAAGACAAAACAGAATAAAACCCAACCCAACAAAACAATGAAAACAATACAGAACTTCAAAACAAGATAATAGGGAATTAATAATGATTAGCCCTTATTGCCACATGATACAGCAATCACATTTCTGGATATTTGAATGAAGAATTTGAAAAATTTGTTTTTTATTTTTATTTTTATTTCAAAAAAAGAATATCCTTTATAGACTGCTACATTGTGTATTGTTATCCTCCAATTAGATGATCAGACTATGGGCTTTAGACTTGCAAAGTCAATGAAACACTACACTCTACAAGCATTAAATTGTATTTTACCTCAATAGCTATCACCGCAGCCTGTGTTTCTCCAAATCGGCTGGTTGCTTATGGTGCGGGGGCTCTTCTTGTTTCCCATCAAATGCATCAGAAGGGGCTGGCATCTGGTTCTCTCCCCAGTGGCCCGCACATGGTGCCGACTCACTGGAAGGACTTGCTTCTTATAGACATCTTGTTCTCTTCCCCTGCAGTCTGAGAATGGAGCTGACTCTTAGGAAAAGGCTGTCATCTGGTTCTCCCCATGGTGGCCCACACATGGAGCAGACTCACAGGGAGTGCTTGCTTCTTGTTGACTTCTTGTTCTCTTCCCCCAGAACTTGAAGAATTTGAAAATATTTGGGTTTTTTTAACCCCATTTTTTCACAGCAGCAAAATTTTCTTCAGTCAAAAAGTAGAATCAATCTAAGTTTCCATTCACAAATAAGTGGATTAACAAATGTGATATATCCAAGCAATGGAATATTGTTATTCAACCTTAAAATGGGGAATATCCTGCCTTAGATACATGCATGATCTTTGAATACATTATGCCAAGTAAAATAAGTCAGCAACAGAAAAACAAATACTGTATAATTCCATCTACATGAGGTATTTAAAATAGATTCACAGAAAAAAAAAGTAGATTGGCAGTTAGTAGAGGCTGGGGGCAAGGAAAATGGAGTGATCTTGTTTAATGTACATAGAATTTAAATTTTGTGAGATAAAAGTTTTCTGGAAATCTGTTTCATAGTAATGTAAATATATTTAACACTATTGAACCATACACCTAAAATGGTTAAGATGATAAATGTTTATATATGTGCCTTTTGAACAATAAAAAGTATCCACCCCAAAGAAAATAAAAGAATGAAAAGAAACAATGTATTTTAATCAAATTATATATCATACATGACATTCAAAAGATAATATGCTGAATACAAATTAATTTACCCTAGTTTATGAAAAGCTTCTGTTGACAAATCAGCTGAAATACAGTTCCGTTGTGGAAAAGTTTGTGCTTAGATTCATTTTGAGCCAGTAGGTAATTTTTTACAAGTATTATAGCATTACCTACTATGCATTGCAGGCACCAGTGAAAATAACAGGTTCTTTTTAACTTCCCTAGCATCATTAGAAGCGTCATGACAGTATGGCACAAACTTGAGTCCTGAGATGTTGATATGGCATGTTGCTTCTACATAGATATGAGGTGCTTTCAGTTGCAAAATTTTAGTTCCAACTTAAAATTGTAGTAAGTCCTTATCTTTATGGCTTTGAAAATACGGCCTGGTATTTTGCATTCTTGTTGTTGTTTTGTTTTGTTTTTAAAATAAAAAAATTAACAAATAGAATGCTTGATATTCTATAATTTAAAAGGTATCAGTCAGATAAAAGTAAATGGGTGTATACAACAAAGAAAGTGTGAGAGAACAAAGCAAATTTACTGTACTCTAAGCCACTCTCATCTCTGAGGCATAAAAAGGAAAATGTTCAATATGTGTAGAGACATTTCCCACACCGTGCCTCGCTTAGGTTCAGCACTAGGATGTAGACAGAGAAGCCATGGAGAAGCTTAATCTGTTTTGGTACAAAGAGCTCATCCTTTTGATGGAAAGCCTGCTGTTCATATATAAACATAGGCATGGGTACATATATCCATACTGCATATATTTTTGTCAGAATATTATATAAATGCTAAACTATTCATTGTTTAAGACTTGATTTTTAAATCTTATTTTCTTTAGCATCATCTACATAATTAGAAAGATGAATAAAAAAATTATAGTACACGTACTAAAAATACACTGAAATCATTAAAAAGAATGATGTAAGAACTAGCATAGGAAGGGCAGGAGATCTAGCTCAGCGGCCTAAGCACCTGCCTGGCAAGTGCAAGGTTGTGAGTTCAATCCCCAGTGCCGCAAAAAAAAAAAAAAAAAAAAGAACTAGCATAGGAAAATAATTGGCATGCTGTATTTTGTTTAATAGCCATGGAATTAATATATAATAACTCCAGTTATATTTTCTAAATTACACAAGAAGATAAGCAACATGCTACTTCTGATAATGGGAGAGAAATAAACTGGTCACATGAATCTTCCCTTCAAATAATGTTTATAAAAACTGCATAAAATACTTTGAGACAGTGGATCTATCTTAGAAGGGATGAGAATTATGAGTTTGTGGCTTTTGAGCCCAAGAGTATGACCCAATTCCTGTGGCTATGACTGTGGAAAATTGTGGGAGAAACCACATCTTTATTAGTTAAAAGTGCAAGAGATTAGAGTTGACGGATAGAAAAGCAGCTGGAAATTTAAAGAGAAAATTCTGACAGTGAAGGAACAAACAAAAAATTAAAACACAGGTTCTGAATGTTAATTCTGCCCAAATCCCTAATAGTTAAATTCCAACAACAGAGAAGACCCTAAGGGTCCCAATCAGTAAGCATGCAGAAGAAAATCTATTCTTGAAAGGCATAGTTCCATGGGGCCAGATCTATGAGTTTGCTGCCATTTTTCCCTTGCTTTTCAATTTTTTAGTGCTTTTTACAATTGTTGCACATTAGTTACACAGACTAGGAAATTTCATTTTGACATTTTGGTACATAAATGCAACACATTTGATCACCCTCCCCAATTATCCTCTCTCCTCCCTATTCTTCCTCCAATCCCCTTTCTCTTTCTCTCTTCTACTGTCACATCATTTTTCTTTCCTCTCTCTAACCCCTAAATTTCATATGAGAAGAAACGTGAAATATTTGACTTTCTGAGTCTGGCTTATTTCATTTCCAACCATTTTCTTGCAAATGACATGATTTCATTCTTTGTGGCTACATAATGTTCTGTTGTGTATGTATACCACATCTTCTTCATCCATTCATCTGTTGATGGGCACCTAGGCCCTTTCCAAAGCTTACCTATTGTGAATTATGCTGCAATAAACATGAGTATGCTAGTTTATTAGCTTTGCCATCACTGAAACACAATACTTGACACAACTTAAAGGAGAAGAAATTGAATTTGGCTCATGAGCTCAGTCCATAGCTGGATGGTTTTAAGGTAGAAACATCATAAGGGAAGGGCATGGCAGAGCAAAGATGCTTAGTACATAGTTTCCAGGAAGCAGAGCAGGGAAGGAGGGCTCCAGTATCAAGTATTTTCAAAGTATCGAGCACTTTCAAAGTATCGAGTGCTCGAAGACATACCTCTGTGACCCACACAGAGATACACAGACAATGTCGAGCAAAAAGAGCAATACTAGAGACATTACAATTCCCAGTTTCAAAATGTACTACAAAGTCTTAGGAATGAAAATAGTATTGCCACACACAAAAAGCATGTAGACCAATGCAAGGCACTAAAAACAGAGAAACACGCTCACGGAAATACAGACATCTCATTCTTTAAAAAAAAATACATTAAATACATTCTAGAATCATCAACAACTCAGACTGCAGAGAGATGAACCTTGATAGGCCTAAAATATAAAAGACAGGGTCTAAAACTGAGTAAAGCTAGTGGAAATTAGGGAGAATCCCTGCAAATGAAGTCAGGTGACAGTATGAGCTCCATCTATGCCAAAAGATTTGGCTCCTTGGCAAATAAATATACCTGCAGATGAGGCCAAGCTAGAAAATTGCAGTAGGAATGCATAAAATAGAGTGATACAGTAATATATGTGCACTCATATTAGTAACAGCACAATTTGTAATAGCTAAATCTTGGAAATAACCCAAATGCTCTTCAACTGAGAAATGAATAAAAAAAGATGTGATATTTTTATACA
>RJWT010006330.1:0-29358 GCA_004365215.1 Cuniculus paca
GGCAAGGGATTTGGTTTTCCGTTTCTCAGGGAGTGTATCTCTTCCTTTGATGAGATGACCTGTACCCTGCTCGGGCGCTGAACATGTAGGCAGCTAATGAAACAGTCAAATGGCTGCAAATGTGACAAGCGTCTTCATTAACCGTATTTCTGGCTCTTGTTTAGGTTTCCAGTTGATTTTTTCATGAGTGTATTTTAAAGTCATGTTAAAGATAGGTTTGTGAAGATAACTTGCTGTTTTACTGTTTTCCTCTGGTTGTTAATTTAGCGGACAGAAAAATGGGGCCATTATGGAAGAAAAAGTCTCTGCTTAACACATACGTAGTAACTCTCATGTCCATGATGGATCCGCCTTGAAGGGAAATGCTCACGTGTTACTCCTTTAGTTGCAGTAGTCACCAGGGAAGGTTAGAGACCCAGGTGCTAGTTTTGTCATTGCCTTGGCTATGAGGTTTTGTTTATTACTTGGCATAGAGTCTACATATTTGTTTGGACATTAAATGGCATTAGAATATAAATATTACCTTCCTAATATCTACATTTCTTTTTATTTCCAGTCAAAATGACATCATGTCACACAACCATTAAGAAAAGGAAATTAAAACCCCAGAAATATGTTAAAGCACTGAAGTGAGACGCTGAGCTATAAAAGCAGGGAACTCTGCAAGCTCACGATGGAAAGGCACTCAGAGCACTTTTCCCTGGTGTCTGGGAACAATACTCGGCGGTCTCTCATTTCCATTGTGTCCAGGAATAAGTGTTCAAAAAGTTCAGGAGGATGGAAGAGTGATTTTTACTGTAAGGAAACCCCTCACAGAGAGCAGCCAGTGTTCATAACTGTCAATACATCTGTTAGGACTACAGGATTTTAAGTTGCAAATAAATTCCCTGGAAGAGATCTTTTCTTAACGTGTTCGTGAAGTGGATTTCCTTTCAAAACAAAAAGGTCACATGTAAATTTGGTTAAAATGTACTCATTACTAGACATCATAATTAAATTTGATAATCTTATGATTAGTATTAGTCCATAAAATCTAGTCGTGTTATCTAAATTTTTTTTTTTTTGCAGCTAGCATTTCATGCTGCATGAAAGTTTGGACATTGCAAAAATAACTTTCTATAACTAGAGTTTTTCTGTTCTGGTCAGCACTTGGGTTGAAGCCCATAAAGAGAAAGGCTTCATGGAGACTGGTTCAGAATGGAAAGTTACTGGTTTCCTTTAGGGAATTCTAAGATGATGAGCTAGGAAGGAAAATGAAGTCATTTATAAGTAGCCCCAATGCAATCAGAGGAATGGCTTGATTTCTTTTAACCATTTAATTAACTTTTTCTTTTTTTAAAAGAAAGAACTTTAATGCAGCCAAAATGCCAACCCTAGGCATACAGCACACCCTTCTTCCCAGTGTCCATTCCCAGTGTCGCATCACAGCTGTGCAGGAGGGGCCTTTCTCACATCTCACCTGAGGCTTGTGCCCTGGAAGCTTGCTCTCCTGTGGAGCAGCATCTGACCTTGCTTTTTATGAGACGGAAGGAAAGTTCCAGATTTGTTCTAGCATACCGCACCCAGCTCTGTAAGGTTCGACCAAGCTTATTCTGTAAATATCTGCCTACCAGTAAATATGCATCTTGAGTTCAGCTGTTGGGTCCACACTAGTCCGATCAGCACTTAAGCTCTTGTTCTCTTTAAGGATAAAGTGACCCTAGGGAAGGCTTTGTCAGAAACAAAGCAGAAGAGGTAGCAATGAGAGAGACAGGACAGTGGACGGTGGTTATTCAGGAGGAGAATCCTGGGTGACAGAGTCTGAGCAAGGTTTCAACTTTACAATCAAAGTATTCCATCTACCAAAAAAAAAAAAAGAAAAATTTAAAAAAGGGCCAGGGATTTAGCTCAGGGGCACAAGTGCCTGCCTGGCAAGCTGTGAGTTCAATCCCCGGTACCAAAAACACAAAGTATTTTGTCTGTTCTTGTGGGTTGCATTCTGGTTACAGAGTGTTTACTTCTAATGACTTATAATCTTGTGACACAAAACAGCTAATTGTTACAAAGGCATATGGTGGGCTGTACAAATGATTAGTGAATAACTGGAGAGTCTGATGTCTTTTGTAATTCAAAAATGCATACCTTGGTCCCATTTTATTCTGAGGATTTAGACATTAAGTCTTTCCTATCTGAAATAAACCAAACGACTGAGCCTTTCTGTTACCATCCCTAACTGGTTAGGGCAGCACTGTCTCAGATCCTTTGGGGAGAGTGGGTGAGGTGTTTGGAAGCAGGGCCACACAGGCTGCTCTCATGATCCCATTCCTTTTGCAGCTTACATCTTGATCTGTTTTCCTGTTTTCAACCTAAGTTGCTCAGGCTTCTTTATTTGTGGGTAATTATGTCCAATTAAGTTGTTTTTTTCTTTTTCCACCAGATTCTCGGAACTGCCCCAAGTTTGCAAGGGAAAACGTTGAGTAGTCACATTTCTACTGGAGCTCCCTGAGCTCTGCACTTGAGTACAATGAGGTCACTTTGTTGAAGAGTTAACTTTATATTACATTCTTGCAGAGTAGATGTATGTCCCTAAGGTACAACTGGCCCCCCTGATGAAATAAATATACCATTCTTTATGATTCCTTCCCATTACCCTCTTTGTTGATTTTCAGAGAGTTTACGAATAGTCACATATTTACACAACTGGCCAAAAGTATACTACTTATTTTTCTTATAGTCTGTAATAACCTATGCTAGGTTATTAAAGGGTATACAGACCTCTTTTAAGGCATAGTTGCTTGTGTCATTACTTTATATAAGCAGGTCAAATTCCCGCTCGGCAACAATCTCTTGCTCTTAACCTTTTTCTCTGATTATAAAAGTAATACATGTTCATTGTGGAAAACAAAAAATGCACAGTATAAAGAGGGGGAAGGAAAGTACTTTCAGACCTGCTACTTAGAAACAACTAATGTTCAGCAGTTTGTACACGGCCAAATTTTCTTTATTCCATTTGTGCTCATTTAAAAACTTAGCCATATTGTACATGTGCTCCCATAATCTGCTTTTCAGTTTAGTAGTGTATGTCAGCACATAATGTTTTTGCATGACATTGCTTTTATGAACTACATCATATTCTGTTCCATAGTCTGTCATATTCTATTCCATTGCATCACGTCCTGTTTTATCATAGTCTCTACCCTGCTGCCTTTCCAAGATTTTTAATTTTTCCATTAAAAAGGGGGAGGATTGTGGGTTTTTTTAAAGTAACAATCTTTATTAGAGGCCACCTGCCACTTAGTAACTGATTTAGCATTTTTCTGTAGTCAGTGCCATCAGGGAAATCAGCAGTGCCTTTGGATTTAGGACAGCATGCTTTGTCTTGCCCACCATGATCATGAGCACTGTTGATAGCACTCACAATTCCTTTGTAAAATTCCATACCTACATTGAGTGCAGGTCAGCATGTTACAAAATGTGAGCAGAAGGCAAATCATTAAGGCATGGGAAATAAATTGGGAGCCTTATCTTACTACTTAAAATATGTGCTATCTCATAGCATACTTTCATAGAGCAGTTGCTTATTTTTCTCTGAATAATGAGTTTAATATGTCTAATTCAATTACATTCTGTGGTAGCAGAGTGACTTCTTGGTTCTTTGCTATTAGTTCCATGTATTTGAATTGATTCTTTTAATTGTTGATATTGTCAGTCATTTTGCTGTGAGTTGGCCTTATGACAAGAAATCACATCTTTTCAGTTGAGCCATGAGTTTCTAGATACAATAGCACTTCATTATGCAAACTCTTGAAGGAGTGTGGGTCAACTATTCAAATTTTATTGGTGGCTTAGACTGATAAAGTAAAACCAAGAATTAGAACTTTTAGGGTGCTGAATTATGCTTTCAGTTACTAAAATAGTGCGTTTAATTGTCTCAAGCTACTATTTATGGTTAAACATTTTGTTGGCCGTTAGTATTATGGATGGGGGTGGATATGACAAATAGCTTAAACCTCAGTCTCATTCCTGCTGTATGCATTTCTTGATTAAATACCATAGATTTTATGAGTAACCGCATCCCTGCATAGAGTTCTATGGCTTACAAGTCTTATTTGAAAAAAGAATTCTTCTCAAGGGTTTAGAATGTAATTCATAAAATAGGAATAATAAATATTGTGCCTTAATTCAAATACTAGTATAGAGAGATTTGGTACACCTGGGTGTAACTGTAGTTAATTTCCAGAAGAGATGGGTTGAAAGTTTACTACTTGGAAAGGGGGTAGGATTGGCTCTCATATTTGCAAAAAAATGATTATGTTATATAATGAAAAAGTGGCTTTATTAACAACTTCAATAAGCATTGCATTTGGGAAAAATCTTTTTAATAAAAAGTTACTTGAAGTTCGCTCCAACTTAAAATATACAAGTGTGGAAAAAGTACTTACTCTGATTTATGTGTCTTTTGGGGGTGTAATTATTGGCTTTTTACTCACCTATGTAAAACAATGTACTTTTGTAAATGGATTTCTGGCCACTTTATGCAGTCTCCCCACCCCCCCCTTTTTTTTCTTACATAAAAAGTAAGCACTGTCAATCAAGGAATTTTAAGGTTTATTTCCTCTTTAGAAATGATTGATAGCCTTTTAGATTTACAAGTTGACAAGTTAAAGGGTTCTATTGGTATAATTATGTACTAAATTCACAGTCTTTCAATTTAAATGTCCTTTTAAAACCGCAAGATTATCATACCTGTATTTTGAAAAGTGGGCCAGTTTGGGTTGGTATACAAATTGCTTCCATTAGCCTTGGGACCTATTTGAATTTAATACAGTTTTTTAAAGTTAGTAGTAGTATGAATCTTACTTTTAAAATTTAGGTTAATGGAAAATGCATTTAAAGTAAAGTATGTGGCAACTGTTTTTGAATGTATAGCTGAATGCTGAAATGACAAAAACTGTCTTTTTATTCAGGAAGGGAGAAAATGTGTGGTTGAATACTCTGTCTGGTTAAACTGAAAAAAAAAAAAAAACCACCTCCTACCCACTGCTTACAGGATAAAGCATAAAAGGATAGAGGACAGAGCTGCCATGTATTGCACATTCTCAGATGAAATAGGCTGAAGATATGTTGCATCTCAGGGAGGAATTTTTGAAAATGATAGACCAGACTATGATGTTGTATTTAATTAATAGGGGCACAGCAAGGCCAATTGTCTCTAAATGTTATTAAAGACTTATTCTTGGTCACTCAGTCTGCTACTACTCCACAGAGATTTAGCTTTTTCTCGAAGTAGTATCAATGTTGGTGGAAGGCTCTGTAATTTCAGATGTGAAGTTTAGAATCAGGGCATGTTCAATACCTGTCTCTTTACAGACTGTCACGTGCCTCAGAAGACCCATTTCTAACCCTCCTCTGGTCCCACCATCCTCTTGCAGCCCTCAGTGCATAGAAGGTGCTGGGCTAATAGGGTTTGCTACAGTGCCCTCGAGATTTTGCAGAAACTGATAAGCAGAGACTTAGTTCTCCTGCTGTTTAGAAGGAATAGATGCCCCCTCAAGAAGCCCATGTGTGTTTTGATCTGAGCTTCTGAACTAAACTGAATGAATGCTAAAACTTCCTATCAAATACCATTCTACTTTCTGTTTATGATAAGGAAGACAGAATTTGGTCTGTGGACTCCCTCTGTGGTAAGTAGTGATGATGGTGGAAATGCTTAGCAAAAAGATCACTCATGTGATCACTGGGTGATCTAATTCAAGAATATCAATTAAACTTTGCACTTCTCAGTTATTTCCACAGTATTCATTTTGCAAATCATGCTCTGCTTTATTTCCTGAAAATGTTCTAATTGTTTTACTTCTTTATTACAGCACTCAATGAACCTACCATTGATTATGGTTTCCAGAGATTACAGAAGGTCATTCCCAGGCATCCTGGAGACCCAGAGCGTTTGCCAAAGGTCAGGATATCTCCCTTTTGCATTATGGTTTCTGGAAAGTTGGACTTAAATGATTGGCCTAAAACACTGCTCTAGATAAAAATTAATTTAGAGATCCAAGCTCATATTTTTGTGCTTTGTGTGTTTGGTTCTACAAGGCAAGAAGTAATAAAAGTAGTAAGTTCTATGTGCTAGGCAATGCTATGCTTATTTTGACATATTCATCATCTCAAAACTCTCAGAGGTTGGTACTATTAATTTTCCTATTTTCAGGGAGAAAATAATGAAGCCAAGAGAGCTTCAATAATTTGACCAAGATCACACAGCATGTAAATTGCTAAACTGAGATTCAAACCAGTGTCTGGGTTAATCAATCACCATATCATACCAATTCCTGTGAACAAAAAGAACACCAAATTTTTACCTACACAAGGATCTGTTCTTACCCCTATCGGGAATAAAAAGAGCGCAAAAGAAAATTTATTAAATCTTGAGACTAGGTAGCTAAGACAGACTCTTTCCTCCTGAGGCATCTTTGCCTATGTAGTAAAGAAAGCAAAAATATGAGAAATGAAGCAAAAATTCAAGTCAGAGTAACAGAGGATATACAGCAGTATGTGGTTAATTATTGTGCAGAAAGAGGGAAATAGATGTTTATGAACTATTGTGTACCTGGGGAACTTGGGCCTGTGGGAAGAGATTGCCAAACTCAGCTGATCATAATAAAAACTAGTAGCTGATCATTAATAAAAATGCAACCAAAGTTTTATGAGAACTCAGCATAGACAGAGTTAGATGCTAACGAAGTTCAAAGTACAGAATTAGTTGAGCTGCTATTTACTGTTCACTGACAGCAACATGAAAAGCTATTTATGACACAGGTGAAAATCATCAAGTTAAATGCATATAGCTGAGAGGTCTGTTTCTTGCTGGAGTGAGTCTAGAGCTATGTCAATTCTGGGACAATGCGTTCTCGTAAAACATGCTCAAAACTGAAGCTGATGTCCTTCCTAGCTCAGTGAACCTCCTTGAGGGATCAGGTCAGCATCAAAGCCCACCTATGTCCGGCTGCATTTGCAGGCCTAGGTTGTTACCAGTCAGGTTGGGTCCTGCCTGGGACTCAGCTGCCCCTCAGCTAATGCACCACTCAAAAATATCTGCTCAAACAGAGGAAGGACCGTGACAGGCACAGATGTCTGTCTACTATCCTGACCTCAGGGGAAGAACCACCTGGCTTTCAGGCTCAGGCCAAGAACAAGTGTGTATGGATGGCAGTACTGTTCACTTTGGTTAAAACTTCTTGAAAGCTCTTTACCTGAGGAAGAAACTTACAGTGTGTCAATACGTTCACATCTGTTGTCTTTGAAAGGGGCCCTTGCTTCCTCTTTTGACACTGATTCTTGGTGAACAGCTGGTCTCTTTGCATAACATAGATGTTCTATGGAGAGATTTACCTTTAGGTCCCTCTGTCTGGCGAGATCATAGCTCCCATGCATTTCCTAGGTGACATATTGGTAAAATGATACGTGTCTATCTAATGGTCCGTGCTTTAGCTGTCTTAGTGGTAGAACAGGAACATGGACAAAAATCCTCGATTCTCGATATTGTTCCCTTATGGGAGCATCTTCACTTTATGTTTAGTCTTTGATTTAGCATCCAATATCTAGGGTCTGCTGGAGGGGTTGCAAGAGCAGACTGGAGAGTCAGACTGGATGGATGAGGTGGGACTCAGAGCCTAGCCACTTGCTACTCAGGCAACCTAGGGTCAGACTTCTTTACATTTCAGTGTCTTAATTTCTTTATCTGTCAAATGGGGATGGTGACATGTCCTGTCTTGTCAAGTTGTTAAGTTTTTCTTAGCAATAAGGCAACTATGATTATTTGCCAGTTGATTGAGAGTGGAGCCCTTGCTCATGACAGGTCTTCTGCAGCTCAGGTAACCCTAATCCTATGAGCAGATGGGTATCTTCTGTGCCTCATTTCCTTTATCTGTGAAATGGGCATAATAGTCATACTGACTTCATAGGATCGTGTGAGGATCAAGAGGGAATCCTGCATGTGCCCTCAACATAGTATCTGGCCCATAGTTGCCCCTCTAAAAACCTTTATTAAAACATAGGAGCTGAAGCTGATTTAATGGTTGAGATCTAAAGAAGCTAAGCAATATTTTTCTTATTTGTGAGGAAAGGAGAGAAATGGGGACATAGGGTTGAGTTCTGTGTACTTACTTTTGAAAATATTTTTATAGTTGCATGTTATGCTCAGAAATGTTGGACAAATAGCAGACACGTGTCACTTTGTCCCTGGTGGCCTGATGGTGAAACACTCAACCCCCTTTTCCTGGGTTTAAGAAGAGTAATCAAGGACACAATGGATTTGTGTGTTACGGAAACACTCTAGTGCTTGCATCTAGCCACTTGACCGTGCAAGGACTGAGGCCAGAGCCCACCCCAGGAAGCTCTCAGTGTGACTCAGAGCCCAGTGTCTGTCCTCTTGGCTCTGAATGTTAAGGGGGAGCACGGGTTCAAGGGCAGGGTCAGGAAGTGGCGGATGGAGCCAGCACAAGGTATTCCTGTGGACTTGGGAGATTTATACTCCCACCGTCCATTGTTAGGGGGATGAAAATGGGCTCCACCTTTCTCAGAATCATGGTCAGTGTTTGTCAAACAGAAGTGTTTCCGTGAGCTCTGGACCACACACCTCAAAAAACAAACTCCATTTTATTAAACCCATGTGTTTGCGAATAGACAAAGCTAGATTCATACAACCACCCACATATCCTGTCAAATGAAACTGCTCCAAAGACCAAACAGATAGCTTTCCATAATAATATGCCTTTGTATACGGGCTTACGCGTTTTCAGAGAACTTGGACATGCTTTGTTTTATTGCAGCCTCTCTTTCGAGAAAAGCTGGAAAAGCAGGCATTTTTTTGCATTTCCCAAACAGGAGCAAGCAGAATCCTTCTCTAAAAGTCACCATCAGTGATAGTTGCTGTACACACATATTTTAAATACTATAATTATGCTAACCATGGGTGTTTTCTGGTTTCCTTTTTCATATGCACATGGAGAAAGCCAGTGTAAGGGTTTTAAATCTGCAGCATTCTGCTCTGTTTCACCAGACTTGCCTTCTGTGGATCATTGCAGGAGGGGGAGGAATGTGACTTTGGGGTCAAGGTTGGGTCTTCGTATAATGCAGAGGTGCTGGGAGTAGAGAGTATGGTCAGTCAGAAACGCTGTGATACCAATGGCTCAGTGATGCAACCCAAAAACACTGGGCAAGGTGCTCTCTCAGTTCTGAAGGCCAGAGATGCTTCCCTTCCTTCTCAGTGTCAAGCTCTCTGCATGAGGGGTCCATGAGCTTTTAGCTCCCAAGCTGTGAGAATATACCTTGAGCTTAGCATTCCCTGTTTTAGCTGTGAACCCTGAGATGCAAGGCTATGTTTATGTTGTGCCTATTGTAAGTCTAGCAGTGCTGTTCAAGGCTTTTGCACAGCATGGAGGCCAACAGACAGGGCTCATAAGCCAGGCAGACATGAATTGTGGAAACCAGATTAACCACTTGAAGCATGCAAGTCCTAAGCCTCAGGTTTCTTTCCTCTGTGAAGCAGCTACCCCACAGCATTGCTGTCAGGAGTTAAGGAGATAATGTACACAGAGAGGTATTGCTGCATATAGGAAGGCTGTAATAAATGAGGACCTCTCACCCCTGCAGTGTGTGCCCCCATTCCACAGACGAGCAGTCAGAGCCCCAGAAACTGGAGATTTGCTAGGATGTTACAGCTGAAACTGGAGATTTGCTAGGATGTTACAGCTAGCAAGCAGGAAAGCAAAGATTCAAACTCGGGTCATTGGGCTCAAAAGCCTCACCGTGGCCACCACATTGAATTCCCATTTTTCCTCCCAATCCAGCAACCCAAATAATTCCTACTCAAGTCTAGATGAATTCTTCTTTCCTCTTCCTCATCAGAACCCAGATCCTATCCTGCTTAGATCTCAGCAGCTTTCTCCCCTCTCTCCATGGAGAGAGGCTGGCATAGCAACCTCCATAGGGCAAAGATTTTTCTTCCCCCAAGAGTCAGTCCCTCTTTTAGAGAAAATAAAGCAGTTTGAGGAAAGTAACAAAGGCTGCATTTGTGTATTTTGCTTTATGGAGCTGAAAATATCTGGTAAATTGATCCAGCGGGAGTAATAAATACACATTACTTTATCTTGTTCTTCATGTCCTATACCCCTGAGCCTTGATAGAACAACACCACTTAATAGACTTAAAAAAAGAGTAATTACACTCATTGGTTGTGTGATTTTTCAGTTCTCCCAGCCCTGCCTGACCTTCTAATTTAGCTCACCGTGTCTAACTAATGCATTTATATTCGTCTTTTATGAAGCATGTACAGTACAGAATCGACTGTACAGACTTTTTCAAGCTGTCCTCCTCAGTTTCCAATCTGGTTAGTAGTAAGGAGAATGGAGTGATCCATCTCTATATGTTCACACGTATAGAGAGCACATATGCGTGGCTGGAAGCATTTTTTATCCTTTATGAAACATAATAAAAAGTATTTATTACATTTTTTACTTTAAAGCTTTTATACATTCTAGCATTATTTACAGCTAAACATGCAGGCAAAAGATGTGAGTGTTTTAAAAATGATTACTGTTAATGTTTCTGCTTGTCAGAAGTGCTTAAATTTTCCTGCACTTTGTCTAAAAACTTGGTACTGTTGCCTTTTAAGAACAACACATTTAAAAGATCTTGCAAGTCAGATTTGCAAACACTGCTGACAGTCTGTGATGAATGATATTGCAAAATTTGCAAGATGTTTGTCATTTCGCACAGCCGACATATTAAGGAACGGATTAAGAAACTCGAAACCCCTATGGAAAACAGTCAATCCCAAACAAACCTCAGCTAAACCTTGAGAGCACACCCGAATCTCTCACCCGGGTTTTCTGTCCCAGCTTCTCACTCAGCCAGTGGAACCCAATTGTTCTCAGTGCATTTTCTCTCACCATATGGTCTCCTCATTACCATACACTAAGAGTCCATATGGGAAACTTGTGAAATGAACTGTATTCATTTTAACTGCCAGATGAGCAGCCTTTTGCTTTGCAAGCCTAGCTTAAGTCATCTGCTGTCTTCATGTTGTTATGGCAACACGGCACCAATAAAAAATTCTAATCTACTGTAAGTGATCACAGTATTTTAAGTGCTTGCCTATAACTGCCCTCAAAGGAAAGGAGACAGGAGGGCTTCTCTTTGTCCAAGAAGCCAAGGGTTGTTCACTCCAGCAGGTGTCAGTAGAGAAGCTAGTTGTCCATGGTGCAGGGTGTGCACCAGTGTGGCCAGTGAGAAGGTGCGGACTGTCAGGGAGCTAGCTGGACTGCAGGGGGAGGAATAGTAGGTAGGACAGATAGTAGATCCTAGGGGTGGGTTTAAAAACACACTGACTATCAAACACCATAGTTGCTGTGAGAGACCCACTATTCTGATTTTGCTATGGAGCCTACTGTGAATAAAACTCAAAGTTCGTAACAACTGAAGCAGCAAATCTTTGTGATAGCCCCTTTCCTTGGCATTCAAAAATCTCAGTCTCCCTGAAGCAGCTCTTTCTGTACATGGGAATTAGTCATTTCAAACACCAGGCTAATTAAGATTACCTTAAAGTAATGGAAGTGGAGAGCAACATCCTTAAATATAAATCATTTTCACCTCCATGGGCCACATGATATGCTGCCTTTCTATCGCGCTATCTGTATTGAAAGTGAATGTTTATAGTCTCAGTTCATCAGTTCACATTAGCCTCATGCTGAATATTTAAACACAGAACAATTTGAACACACCATGAAGGAAGACGGTGACTGCACTTTCATTTGGAACAGCAAGGGCTCATCTAATAATAATTTAGTAAATCAGCCATTTAGTGGCTCAGTTGTGCGCTGCATTGTGCCAAATAATATTCAGTTCAACTGTACACTCGCAGAATTGAAATTCGACTCCAGTCAGAGGCACTGTTTTTGCTCAGCAGAGAAAAGAGACCCAAAATCACCCTCCCTAAAGAGCATTCGTGTTTAGCAATTTATCATAAATACAAAGCTGGGGCAAAATAAAACTGGAGTCGGCTGTATACAATGTATTCTAATTATGCTTTCATTGTTTTAGTCTTTATGCAAAGACTATCAGTAATTCAAAACCTGGAGTCGCGTTAGTGAAAATACACATAAGAAATCTTTGCATAACCACATTGCCTCCTAGCAGGAAAAGGGGATGACTAAGGATTTCAGAAAAGGCTAAGGAAAAATCCTGTATCAATGTCTTTCTGTTGTGTGCTGTGGTCACACTCTCCCCCCATATTTCATTCACTTTCTATTTTGAGACAGTGTCTTGCTAAGTTTCCCAGCCTGGGCTTGAACTTGCAATCCTGTTGCCTCAGCCTCACACAGTGCCGAGATTACAGGCATGTGCCACCACACCTAGATTGTTTGTTTCCTGTTTGATGTAAGGAAACTCTATTAACACTGCATCCAGAAATGAAAGTGACTGTATTCAAACAAAAACAGAAAGAAGCGCAAATCTTATGGTATATTCAACTCTATGAAAAACCACTCTTGAGTATGAGTCCAGGAAACATTTTGTCTCTGCATTCTCTTGTCAAAAACTGAAACTTTGGAATGTGGTCTACTTCCCCCGCCCTTCTCAATATCTGCCAGAAAAATTACAGGCGAATTCTATTCTCCATTCTAATAATGTGTTCAGGGTAGGACCTTGGGAGCCCCTCCTGTTTATACTGTTTTTATCAGGGCAGTTTAGTCAAGACTTGTCCTGGATACCCAAGAAATTGTGTGCATGCATGTGTGTGTAACACTGAGAAAGAGGTTGTAACATCATTAAAAAGCCAGTCCCCCCCCGATAATTCCCACTTAAACTATTTATGCATAACTCACTTGTAGTAGATGATTCTTCCTATTTTTACTGTATTATGCCCATTGTAGAGATGAGGAAACTGAGATTCAGAGAGGAGTAAATGGAAATTTTTGACTGCACCATACTTCATCACCATTAGTCCATTCAGAATCTTCTGTAGTGCTTTGTGACTAAGGTTATACCTCAAATAGTACTCAAGGCACACAATCCACACTGACTGTGAGATTACATGTAGTTTGTCAAAGTTCTCTGGAAAATAAGTGAAGATTATCAATAAGTACTATGGCTGGCTATTGCGTGATAAGCACTGACTATATTCAACTGAACCTAGTGCTGGTTTCAACCCTACTTTACCAGTGAGGAAACAGAGGCACACATTTGACTCTGCTCGTGTGTGGGAGAGCATGGATCTGAGCCAAGTCCCTTGTACTTGAGGCCCAGAGCCAGTGTAGTAGACTCTGCCTCCTAGAATGAAGAAAAAGAAATTTCAAGGAGAGGCATTTTTGCAAACTAATTGCAAAACTCCCTCAGCTTGGACGGGAGGAGGAGAAGGGAAATAGTGGCATCGACTGAGGTTAGCTCACAAATGGCTGAGCTAGGCAAAAGTGGCAGCAAGAATTAAAAACATACCCAGACAAATCTTGGAGATAATTCTCTTGAGCTGCAGAGTCATTGTGGTGAGGACTGGTAAGACCAGTCATCCAACACCTGAGCTCTGGAATTCGCTCAAGTTCTTTTTTAGCACTGAGCTCTTGATGAAGAGGATTCGATTTAAACTACTTCGTATCACAGCCTACGTGTAGGGGCACTGAATATAATTACTCGTGAATTTAAGAAGAAGTGAGAGGAAGAACAAGGGGCAAACTCATTTCCACCTCCCAGCCATTAACCTTGTCCTCTTGAACCCCAAAGCTCCTAGGAGCAAAGACATTAGCCTGCTCACTATTTTCAGCCCTGAGTTACACTTCAGTTATGCATTGGAGTAGTAAGTATCAAGCTCTAGCAGTCTTAAGTTGGTATATTTTAATTGCTGTTATACTCAAGGCCATCTGTGAAACCTTGAGAATCATTGATAGCTATCATTCATCTAGAGGCATATTTAATAACTGATGACATTCAACAATTTAAGGAGCAAAAATAAACTATATTTTGCCCCCTTAAGTATGTTTAAAATGCTGTATATTTCTAGCAAGAACTAGTTCAGGTTTAACTATAGTAGATGTCCAAAAATATCAATGTACCGTATTTATCTACATGCAGCACAAATGCACACAAACATATAGATGACAAGTACATCTCTGTGTTTACTCAATGGTCCTTTTATTTTTCAAGCTAGATATTTATTCTGCCTTGCCCTAGGGGAAGATGAACCACAGTTAAAAGACAAAGGGAAACAGAAATAGTTAATTTTTGCCTTTTTTATGTTTCTGAAAGGCCAGGCCTTGGTGACTTAAAGGTGACTTAAAAGATTTTCAAGGGTAATTCTGACTCTAGGCAGTTTTTGTTTCATGTGCTGACTTTACAACCTGCCCCTGAAAAAGGCATCTCTGTCCGGCGCTTTCTCTTTCAGCAGAGACTTTTATCCTGATCAGAAAGTCGATTTCCAAGGCCACTCGGCAGGACCTAACCCAGAGCGCTGGTCTTAAACCAGTACAATGAATTGGGATAAGAAGAGCCGGCTGGAGGTGACCAAGTTCAGCTCTGTTCCTCCGAACAGGTCACATCCACAAGGGTGCAGACAGCATTCTTCACTGCATTTGTGGCGGGGAGCACCCCAGGTTCCCATTCACCAATTACGATGACACCATTTAGAAGGGAAGGCCAGGAGACCAAAGAGAGGAGGGAAAGCTATTGTCATAACTCTGCACAGGAATGTCTGTTTTCACCATTTACACTTCACTGTGGACACCTGAAAAGTCCAACATTTTGGTAAAATGAAGCAAGCGACAATGTTTCTTTCACGAGATCCCCCTCCAGGAAGGTGAGGCTTGGCTCCTCACGGAGACCAGGTTTAGCTATCCATCACAGCGAAGTCAGCCTGTCCTAGCTAGCTTCTCAGAGGTCACGCGATCGAACCAGCAGCTCTTGCAACTATACTATTGCTTACAGAACAATAATTGAGGTACCAGATAAAAATTACCTGGACTAATAGGCAGCGAACAATTTTCACTCAATGAAATTATAAGCCAAATCATTCATTTCATAACACTCTGACTAATTTATCTGTTGACCTTTTAATATCCATAGCTCTTCCATGGTATTAACTGCAACTCAGACAAAAATCTCTTGTTCATTTCACTTTCATTGATTTTTTTTTTCTATTGAGGCAATAACAGCTGCTTGAAAACAGCCTTTTTCTTTGCACTGTAAAAGTCAATCATGTTAGTGCCTTATGTGGATACAGTTGTGTTAGCTCACAACCTACTTTCATTTCATGTGATTCAGAAGTGTCCTACACCATGTTTTTAACAAAGGCAGAGATTTCTGGTACACCTCCAGCCATGCAGTATGATGATACATAATAATATGTTTGGGAAGCTGTCATCTAATCTGAATATAAAATCAACTTCAAAATTAGAGGAGTATCCGAAGTATGCCCCCCAACATTTTTTCTAGGCTGGAATCCTTTTGATGCCTCAGCTTCTCATAGAAATAACAGTATAAACTCTTTCAAAATATTTACTTCCTTCATTTTGGATATAGCAGCATATTTTGATTGAGCCTTTAATTTTTTTTTGTAAAGACTAAGGACAACACGTATGTACTAGAATGTTCTGTAGGGCAGTCAAATTTCAGTTGAATCTTCTTATACTCTGAAGTCTTTAGAACACAGGGTTATAAAATATAATTGTTACACATTTGGCATTTTATGCCTCCCTGGAATTAACCACTTGCTACCTACACTTCATCTATGCTTCTCCTTTCCATTTCAATTTACTCTAAAGTGGTCCTTAGCCATAATGAGAATGCCCCTTTCAACAGAAACATGTTTAATTATATCCATGCTACATGTAAGTGACTCTTTCCAGTCATAGGGCTTCTGAGTAAAGAGTGTTTAAAGTGTGACACTGGAGTCTTCTAATGATCTGCGGTAAGCTCTATTTTAAGAAGTTCATAAGAAAAATAAAAAATTTGAGGAATGTCTCAGAGGATTGGAAGCTAAACAGTGCCCAAGTGTTATTTTGGTTTGTTTTACTCTTTCCCTCACTACTCTCATTATACTGATTTTTTAGAATGCATTGTGGAATTTTCCATTTGGCTGAATAAACACAAAGGAAGTTGGGATATCAAAGTACCCTCCAAAGAAATACATCTTGGTGCAACTAGCATTTATTGGATTGTACATCATCTGTGTGGGAAATGGGTCACGAGAAACTTGTAATCAGTTTTTCAACATTTCGGCTCCTCAGTCAGTAATGTCACCCAGACTTTCAGAAGTGAGTGGGAGAAGAAGGTTTAAAGTCCTGGGATCTGGACAAAATCTGAACTCTGGAGTGAGGAGGCCAGGTGAAATCAGTGCTGATTTCATTGATAGATGCTGATTGTCTCTACATCAGGAGGAATTTTACCACTTCACTTCAGTTTCTGTTGCTAATAGCTTGCTGAGTTTGGAATCCTCTGATATAGCAAAGTACCCTGTGATAAATAGGGGTCAGGGAAGTGTGCTGTGACAGAAAAGAATTGCACTTCTTTCTCAGGAATCACCTCACCCAATTTGATTTTGTGAGTTGATACTTGTAGTTTATCTTCTGCTTTCTTGTACATTCCTCAAAATATCATATCCCAGTTGGGTGAGCATACAGTCAAGATCACAGTGTCCTCTCCAATGGCCAAAGCATCCCTGGGCCTTAGTTTTATGAGAGAATTCTCAGAATTTGAAAATCTAACTCTGATTTTGAAAATTAGTGTTGTGTTGATAAATAGTTTTACGAATTGACCTCTAATGTGTATGAATGAAAGAAAATTCAAGCCATCTCCCCCTGCTGATCTGGGTTTAAGTTTCTCAAGATAATGAATTTGGTTTACAGATGGGTACAATACTGGTCAATTAGACAACTTCCCCTTCAGCATGGAAGGCTGGATGTAGCCAGTATATGAGCAAATGAGCTACATACTTGAGATCGAATGCTAAAGAGAAGACTTTCAGTGATGGTAAATAATCTTCAGAGTTTACTGCCAGTAAATAGAAGGAAAAATGAGTTAACTGTGTCTGCACAGTTGACATGATATGCCTGGTTCTCAAGGTGGTTTTCTGTGAATGCGCAAATACCCAAGCATTTTTAAAGGCCTGAGACTACAGTTCATAAAAGTTTGATGTTCATGAAGACCAACCTCATGATGCTGGAAGCCTATAGCTTGAGATAATGTCTGTGATAGACATGATTCATTATGTTAATCACAAAATCAAAGTGTAAGCTCACGCTAGCAGGAGTGAAAGAGCAGATTCATAAAAAAAGACATTAAAAAACTCACAGTGATCAAAACTTGATCTTTGGGAATCTATATATTGGATTAAAAATGCTGTAGCCAAATGGAACACCAAATTTAAGTCTGCTTTTATAAACCATACCAAATATATGACTGTCATTTCATCATATAAATTATCCATGCATTTCTTAAAATCAGTTATAGCATCTGAGAATGAACTCTTCAGCAGGAATTTCTCAAGACCTATGTTTTGCTGATTGTGTTAGGGGCTGAGGGAAAGAGATTAAAATGTATCCATTCCCTCAAAGAGAGTCTACATTCTGGCTGTGGGGAATGAAGAATTACATCCTTCGTATCAAAGCAAAATGGCCTTCAGTAGCATGTACTTTGTGCCATGTTTGGTGATATAGATGGCCAACACTATTTTCTTGAAAAAAAAGAGAGATTAGGAGTCTGGGTACCAGTAAAGGCTGAATATTCCTGATAGAATAGCATGCTTATCAAGAGTTCAGGTTCTAATGTCTAACATCCCTGGGGTTGAATCCCTGCTTAGCTATTGATCAGCTGTATACACTCAGGGAAAGTTAGCTGACCTTAGACTCAGTTTCCTCCTTTATCAAATGCTAATAAGAACAGAACAGTAAGAGGCTCTCAGCGAGGACTGAGTGAGTTCATGTTTCATTTTCAGTAAATGGTAGTTCTGTCTTTTATTAGTATACCACTACCACTACCTTCAGTACCAGGTTTCAGAAGGGTGAGAGGAAATTCACATGGGTATTCCAAAGAAAGAAGCCAGCAGAAGGAATGCCAAAAGGAGTGAGGGCATAGAGATAGGAAGGAGCCAAACCCTTTGGTTCTAGGACAAGTTGAAGTAACTAGACCACAATAGAGGGCACTTACTCACATGCAGAAGAGACTAAATGAAGAAGCAGAACCCAAGGATGACAGCAATTTTGTGTAACCCCCATAGAACCTTGTAGCTAAGTGTTACAAGGTTAACAAGTCTTGAAAGTTGCTGGCGAATAATATTCACATTTGATAACTGGGGCAGAAAGGAGCTCAAGAATTATTCACCAACTGGTTGGTTTTCAACATGGAAAGTAAGCAAGAACCTTTTCTCTGTATTTGCAGTCCATTTAGTATTTTTATAAAGAAGGTTCTTGAGTCATAAATAAAACCAACAACAATTACATTGGAACTATTTCTTGATAACCCGACTTCTCATTGAGTCTCCCCAGTGTTTTTGTCAACTCTAAATACATTTAGAATAAGAAATCCACTTCCCCACTCAAATAATCATCAGCAGAAGGTCACTGCATATTAGTTAAGGCCAAGTTTTGATTATGAGAGTAAATAGATTGATTGAAACTTATTTTTAAGGACTATACATTTTCTGTTTCTTTAAGAAGAGGATCTAAAGCCACGAGAAGAAAAAAAGTCTGACTCAGGGTGTAGATTGGAGAAAAAACATTGCCTTTTTAAGTGTGACCTGAGGCTTT
This sequence comes from Cuniculus paca, assembly GCA_004365215.1. Lineage (NCBI taxonomy): Eukaryota > Metazoa > Chordata > Mammalia > Rodentia > Cuniculidae > Cuniculus > Cuniculus paca. The sequence continues at coordinate 18,768 of RJWT010006330.1, forward strand.
TCAGTATTTAGGATACTGGTATTTGTCCTCATAACCCCCAAATGAAAATTTTTTTAAATCCAAGAGTAGAATTAATTATCTTAGAAGAGTCTAGTCTCTACATGTGTGTTTGAAACTGCAAGCAGGAGACATTTTAAATATTATGAAAAGATGACAAACATCTCTCCTGACAAATGCCTTGAAAAATTAGATATTAGTAATACCAAGTGCTCTTTTCAGAATTATTAAAATTGAATATTAGAATCAAGGGATCCTTACCCTGTAATCCCTCCTAATGTCACAATAAAATAGTACTTTAGGAACAGTTTCGTAGAGAAAAAGGTATATGAAATAGTCAGTTCTTCCCCTGATGGGAAATTTCTTTTTTCCTTAACATCCCAGGTTCAATCATTTAATGTGAAATTACAGATTTTTCAAATTACCATATAAAACTGCAAAAAAATTACACTTGTGACCACAGAAGAGATAGCGTACACCATCAATTTGATTTTAAAAGACATATATCTTTTATACTACCTGTCATTTTTATAATGCCTTTTACAAATTTAATCAATACATTTTAACATTCTATATACTTTAAGTGCAATATACAATAAATATTCAAGTTTCATCTTAAACATGCTTTAGCCTTTAAATTGTTAAAACTGCAGCGCCCTTTCAATCTACTTACATAATGTCATAAAATATACATTTCAAGGTAAATGAAGTCAGCTACTTCAATTTAGTCCCTCAAACTGGCAGTAAATGAGAGGTTAACACTGTGGTGCCAAACCCATTATTGAGTAAATTTAGCACCTTGGACAGCTCTGTAAAATCTTTATTGCTTTCCTGACCTGCTCGTCATGTTCTGTCTGTGTGTTCAGTGGCTCTCAGCTCTGATTGAAAGGCAATATATTAGATCCCCAACACAAACACGCTTGGGGGCTAGTTCACTGGGAACGTAATGACATGGAGGTGAGAGCAATTTTCTGGTCACCGAAATCCAAGCACCTTGCAGGTTGTTGCACTAACTCATGGAGGACCCAGAAATACCCTTCCTCCCCATTTGCAGGAATAACTAGCCATTGTCAGTTATGGGTCTCCCTTCCACCTCAAAGTCAGTGCACTGCAGTTAAGGGCATTTTAAAGCGGGAACGATATCGTTTAAGAGGATAGCTTCCGGGACAAGAAGCCCAAGTTCACTCTCATCACTTTCAAGACCACTGGCCAGAAGCAAGACTGTGGTGATGGTGCACCCCGCGGTGCTACACTGAGGCCAAACAGGTCCCACTGTCACAGATCAAAAAAGGCAACATGAGAGTAGGTCAAAGAAGGCTGCAACTTGAGTAAATGGTGACCAGCCCCTGGTACCAAAAAACCTGGTGAACTATATCATCAAATATAATAACATAGAAGACAAAAATGTATCCTATACACCAAAGAATGGAACTTTCCAGGTTTACCAAACTTCAGAGATCTTTGAGTTAACTTTGAATTTCCGTCTTCCCTGGTTCTGTGAAATTTATTAAAATGAGAACTATTCTAAGTCCCTGATTACAGTGTTGCAGGAGTGAACTTCATAAGTGTAATGCTTTTCTGTACCTTATTGTGTTTCTGACAAACAACAGACTTGCACTGCCATAGATATTTATTTAAGGAAATGAACATAAACTCAGAGAAGTCAAATCTTATCAAACAAACTAACTCGATCCTGTTCTGTTTTAATCTTTCCTCAGAGCCAGATAAAGCCAAGAGGCTTTAGTGAGAGAGCACAAGGCAGAATTTGATCTGAGGATAGGGTTTAGCACACCCACATCATAGTAAATTATTAACTGCTGTGGTCAGACAATACTGCAAACAAAAAGTAGTAAAGTATCTTGTAGGTTGCATTAAGAAATAAAGAAATGATTTCAGATATATTGGTTCAAATCCACTTGGTTATATAATGCCTTTCCCTCTCTACATGAAAAATAACTGAATTGTTTTTTAAGGGGGTCTGGCAGCATAAGGCAAGCATAAATGTTTATTGAGAACTGAAAAGCCCTCTATCTCATTTTTGAATTTAGGACATTATATATGTCATAAGTAGTTACTGCAGTATGACAACTGTTTCATCTTATATTATAGAGAATTTTAAATTGAGAAATGCTAATATGTATCTAAAAGCTTGTCATTTCAAGAGTTGTTCAAGGATTTTTGAAGAGGCTATGGTGACAGCAAAATGAATGCAATTATACCCCTATTTTCTGATCAGTGTCTGCAGTACATGAAAATTGAACAGCTCTGCTTCTCCATGTAGAACTTTATTGTGTAAAATATTTAAAGTTAAACTTTTGTTTGAAACTTTCCCAATAGCAGGAAATAGTAAACAAATCTTCTTGCAAATCACCTCAGATAATCATACCCATCCTTGGGTTTGATTCTTTGCTAAACTTTCATTTGCACATACCTGAAGCTTAACTTTGCCTTCCTTTGCACATTCCAGCATAAACAACTCTTCAGATAATTACGGCCAAAAAAAATTATTTCTCTTTGTCAGAATGAAAAAAAATTACCGGCCCATGCACGTTTGTAACATACTCCACATTATTAGAGGTGTGGAACTTAGATGTGGAGGAAGCCCAGCTAAATGAATAGAGGGAGATAGTTCTTCAACCAGAATAAGCAGCAAAGAGTTTATCTAGGATGAGAAGGAGAGAGCAAATGGGAAAAATGACAGACAATACTGAAAAAAAGAATTGTTATAAAAGACACAGGTGCTGCCAGTCATGAAAATTGGTACAGGGGGTACTTCTGAGGATAGGAGGATTTTTAGGTAAGAGCCTTAGTGTATTGCCTCAGTACGCGAGTTTACTGTAGCACCCCCTTGTATCATGACTCTGTCACACCACAGAGATAAACAAAAGAAGTTTAATGCTACATGCTTCTAGTAGCTCAAGATTGATTGGAAATTCCTCGAAAATGACCTGTCTGATAAGGTCATGGTTCTTGAAATAAGCAATTAAGTGCAAAATAAACACATCTTACGGATTCATAACATGCACTGAATGGCATCGATTGTAGTAATCTAGTAAATGACCTCGGAATTGTATTCAGCAATAAACATATGAGTGCTTTATCGTGCCTATAGCAGACTATTGAGTGATGTATTTTATCTTGCAGTACCGATGATGCTCACCTTTTGACTCAATTAAGTGTGTATGTGAACATGGAGAAATTGGTGATTTAGCACCATTCTGGGGATCCCCCAAGGCGCTGCTTTTATAGCTGTGCTTTGGCAAAGTATGGTCAGAAAGAACGTGATCATATGAAGAGATAATGACAACCTGGCTTCACTCAGAGGACTGTATTTATTTTTCTATTGACAGGAAGTGATACTTAAAAGGGCTGCAGATCTGGTGGAAGCCCTGTATGGGATGCCCCACAACAACCAGGTGAGCATTCTGGCTCTCTTAGCTCTGTGTACTTCCTCATTCAAAGCAAGATCTCAGACTTCTTATTCTATGAGAAAGCATAAAAAACATAAAAGCCATGTGCATGAGTTAAGAGCATAAGTAATTCAGATATGGCATGTTTCAGGGCTATTCAATCCTTCCCTCTTTTGTAAATCTTTTATTGCCTTTTCTATTGAATCATTTTCCTGTACCAGAAAAAGTACTCTACTTAAAACTAATCTCTACTGGGAATGTACTTCATAATTGAAAAAGAGTTACTGGTGCTTTATTTTACTTCTCTTAGGTTTTCAAGCAAATTTAGAAGAAAGGGGTTTAATTTCTTCTCCTAAAAAAGTATAATGAGGCCTGAATGGTACTGTCTGCTTCTGTCTCATAGAGCAGCTCCATGTATAGAACTCAGCTCACTCAGGAAACTATGAGTACAACAAATCCTTTACTCTTTTTTCAAGTCTCCTGAGTTCAGGACATATATGCAGTCCTTCTCAGGATCCTAGTAATACTCAGGATCCTAGGTCAAGGAAACATGAGTTGCAGTCTCTTCCTCTCCCTCCTCTATCCCTTTCTTCTTTTCCTTTGCCTTCTCTTGCTCTGATTCAATCACTTCAGAGCTGCTGTGTGTTATTTGTCAGAAGGAAAAGCCCACGGTGCTGCCCTGTGCTAACTACAGTAGACCTTCAAAGTCAGATAAACAGTATTATGAATTTTATCTCTGACCTTATATAATGAGTGCTCTTAAATGAGTTCTTTACCTTTCTGAGTCCTTGTTTCCCCATTTGTGATATGGCACAATGATGAGATTAACTTCACAGGTCTGTCTGCAGAGATGTAGATGTGAACACAGTGGGCCACTGAGAGCCTGAGCATAGTACATGGCTGCTAGTAAGCACTTGAAGAATGGTATCATTGGAAGTAATCATCTGACTGGGGATAGCTAAAGGGGCTATGCCTTCGATTTTTCAGGAAATCATTCTGAAGAGAGCAGCTGACATTGCAGAGGCCCTCTACAGTGTCCCTCGCAACCACAACCAGCTCCCAGCCCTCGCCAACACCTCGGTCCATGCGGGGATGATGGGTGTGAACTCGTTCAGTGGACAACTGGCCGTGAATGTCTCGGAGGCATCACAAGCCACCAACCAGGGTCAGGAGCCCGCTCTTTTCTTCCTATTTTTTCCTGACACATCCCAACCTCATGCTCTACCTTGACATAAAATGATTTTTTTATTTTAAAAAAAGATTTTCTTCCCAACAAGAGGATTTCTAGTTTGGGTGTATCAGATATTATGATAGGATTTTGTTTCCAGTTCTCTTGTCTGGAAATCTGGTATGGGGGCTAGAAAGGACGCATGCATTTAGCCTTCTGTACATTTGACTTTTCACCATAAACCATGCACGACAGATTCCAAAGAGGGCTGGAATTAGAGTTCTGAGGGCCCACACACAGCACATCACTCTTGCCCAGGGAACGGGAACCTCTTAACTCCAGGGTACATCTCTTAGATTGGGATTTATTTCTGCTCCAAAATGATAATTTATAGGGCCTGCATTGCCACTTCTCATGCCCCTGCTAAGTATTTATGATCCCTTAAGAAATGTGTCTTTTGCTCGCTTCCCATTTTAATCACGGAGCTAGCACCAACAACCATGCACATGAATCACCCAATTCCTTTCCTCTGAGTTTGAGGTAAGGGGCAAGAAACAGTCCTTCCTTTGCCCAAGTCTTCCAGGATTGCCACCACGGGAACGCTACCCTCACCCTTGGTTTTGTCTCTACCCTCAGGTTTCACCCGCAACTCAAGCAGTGTGTCACCGCATGGGTACGTGCCGAGCTCCACCCCACAGCAGGCCAACTACAACTCTGTCACCACAAGCATGAACGGGTATGGCTCTGCTGCCATGTCCAATTTGGGTGGCTCCCCAACTTTCCTCAACGGCTCAGCTGCCAACTCGCCCTATGCCAGTAAGTAGACGTGTGTTCTGTGTCCTTCCCATTTTCCTTGGGAGAGTGCTCGAGGTGCATGCTGCAGAGCCTACCCTCAAGGGTCCTCTGAGGGTCCCCATCCTGCAGGGCACTGCCCTGTCATGCTGCTAATGTGGCAGTGACCTTTGCACCGCCAGCTTCCCCCCAACAGTCAGAACTTTGTTGGATCCAGAAGCAGGCCCAGGAGGTCATGCCAAGCACCATGCTTAGAGTCAGATGGAAATAGGGTCAATGCCTGCTTTTGCTAGTTTCTAACTGGAAGCCTAGGCAAAGTTGTGTCCTCCCCAAGCCTCAGTTTTCTCACCTGTGCAATACGGAGGAAACCAGCACGCCCCACCATGCAGTGCTGTGAGACACAGATATGATACTGCACACTCTCAGTTTGTTCTCAGGCCTGGCACATGAGAAACAAGTTCAGAAATGTAAGTCATGGGGTCAAGGATTTAGCTCAGTGGCATAAGCACCTGCCTGGAAAGTATGAGGTAATGAGTTCCATCTTGGTACAAAAAAAAAAACCAGACAGACAGACAGATGGAAAATCTAAGTCATAATCACGGTGATCTAAAGATACTACGTTGTGGTGCTACAGTGTAGTAACAGTAGTCTGGCACTTACAATCTCCTCTCAAGGAATTTGATGTCTTTATTTTTTAACATCTGGATTTTTCTTCGTGTTTAGAGTGTTCTTTACATTTCTTTTTCCCAAAACTTTGGCAAGATAAAACACACACAAGAAATATTCTTTGGTGGCTTGTTCTTGTATTACAGAAGTTTAGCTAAAAGGGTGTGTTCGGGTCCATTTAGACTGTATCTAAGGAAGTTCAGCAAATTGGCATCCTTATACATAAAATGCATCTACAGAACCTTGGCAGACTAGCATCTCTCTATAAAATGCTGTGAGTTGTGTTCTCACAATCTTTTAATTTCCCTTTGAGAACTTCTACATGTGCGACCAAGTTCATCTTGGATATAGTGAGGGACTCTACTGATAAGTAAAATGTGGTCGAACTCATAGATGTTTGTATAAAATCCGAAGATTTGTTGTTCAGTGAAAGAATATTCATGACTTTTAAAAACTAACCTTAGGTGAAATTATTAAAAAATGAAATTGTCTTCCATAGTGCAAATGTAAAGTGCACTAATCTTTTCAAAGAGGAAATGTCAGCTTTGGTTTTTAAGAGTCACTTTTGAAAGCACACACAGAGTCATTTGCTTTGTGGGTACATTTTCTGCTCAGGGTGCACTAACTTTTATTTTTCTACTTTAATTTGTAGTTCAGAGGAGTGCTGAACAATTGAAATTCCCCAAATAATCTGCATATATCATGTCTATCTACTTGAGAGCCCATGTTTAGGGTCCGTTTCACAGTAGATCCTGATTTATTGAGAGATTGTTTCTCATAGATCTATCATTTCAGTGTTCTCCCGTCTAGTCAATCAGAAAATGTTTCAATCATGACCTGAAAATTAAAAGGTGGCATTCCTAATTAAATCAATAAGCTAATTGCTATATGGTAGCAATTCAATTTAGGGGCTTGGATTGGCTCTCTTTTCAAGCCTGTGAAGACATCCAGTGACTTCAGCCTGAGATTGCATCTGTCAGACTGTGAAACTTTGAACATTTAATTTCCATTAATTGATTTCCTCAGTGCTCACAAATATAGTATTAAATTCTCAAATAGGCCCTCAGATGGGACAGTTTTATCTGCATAAATGCAAATAAAACAATAAACACAAAGCCCAGCTGATTTGAATTTTTGCCTCTGTAATATTTAATTATTCATAAACCATTCATGTTGAAAAATTCCAACAGCATAAAAAATAGAATAAGACATTCTACTGGTGAACACACTTTCTGGTATAGTGGCTGATAACTAATAATGTTATAACAAATGGGGCTGCTTGACTATATTTCACCCCTTTCTCTGTTAACTACCCCCCCCAGCTCCTCACCTCTAAATACACATAATGATCACATTTGCCAACGAGATTAATTGCCTTCCTCAGCGAACCAGCAGGATTTCAAGTCTACGAATATTTAAAAATCAAACCTCCAGTGCAGGAGTTTTGCAATTTAAATGGGTGTTATTATTGAGCGTATTTTCACATTTACAAATCCTAAGAGATGTATAAAAATGCTGGCCTCATTAAAAGAAAAGTACAGTTTAGAAAATGTTTGTGAAAACTCTGAGGATGTCAGCTCCGTGTTCTGCTCCATAAAGCATTCAGTGTGTTTCGGTTGGGTAGCGCCTTGGGCTGAGGACCAGGGGTCATTTCCCCTGTGGCAGGTGCTGCCTAAGACCAATTTGATTCCCACTTCTCTAGATTTCCAAAGCCAGTAGGCCAAGGCTTAGGCTACCCAAATAGTTCCTTGAACTCTGGTGGGCTCAAGGGAAGGGGACTTGCTTGATGGTAGGCATTGCACTTTTTCTTCCAGGCCTAGAAAACACAGAGGAGGGTGGATCTGTGTTCTGCATAATGTGCTCAGTGAGCATGTTTATTTGGGTACTGCCTTGGGTTGATTAGAAGGGATCGTTTCCTCTCATGGAAAGTGCTCTGTCCAATGCCTTGTGTACTACTATACTAGGCACTCAGCAAGCCCACAGTAAACACACAACTGATCACCAACCAGAAAGGGAACATATATACATGTTAAATACCAACTGATGAACATGGACAGGGCCTGAGAGCTTGGGGAAGGTTCATGGCCAAGGACGCCCCAGCAGGGTAATCAAGAAAGGGTGGGACCTGAGCTTCCTAGTTTCTAGATGTCACGAGGGGCCCTGATTTTCCTCTCTTTTGTCTCTCAGTTGTGCCATCCAGCCCCACTATGGCCTCGTCTACAAGCCTCCCCTCCAACTGCAGCAGCTCCTCTGGCATCTTTTCCTTCTCACCAGCCAACATGGTCTCGGCCGTGAAACAGAAGAGTGCGTTCGCACCTGTCGTCAGACCCCAGACCTCCCCACCTCCAACCTGCACCAGCACCAATGGGAACAGCCTGCAAGGTAAGCTCTGGGCTGACCAGCCTATCCAGGTCCTGGGGGCTTCACCTCCTGGGGCCCAGAATAGGTGTACCCTATTGCTAAGGGGATCAGTCTTGGCCCTGTCTGCTTCTCTGTTGCGTTGTGTTCCTTCTCCTCAGTATTGGCCACTGGTCCCACTCATCCTTGCTCTGCTGAAGCTGCCTGAGGAATTCTCTTTCCAAATCCAGCAGTTCTGCTCAAGCCCAAGATTTGCTTTGACATCCTGATTTACTCAGGCCGTTGTTTCTTTTGAGTCCTCTCTCACTTCCCACTGTCACCATTATCAGATTAGTCTTCATGAACTCTAGAAAGTTCTTCAGTGCAGGATCTCCCCTGGGACTTGTCTTCTCCTGAAGCCTTCCCTCCCTGTCCCTGTGCCACAGCAAACATATGCAGGGCTGATAACTGAGGGGGTGGGCTGCAGCCTGGTCACAGCCCCAAGGTTAAGACATCATACACAATGGCCGAAGATCTACCCGGGACCAGAAACCCTGGCACTAGTGTATTCTGATTAATAGTAAAATTGTTCAAGCTCTTTCCAAAATAGTAAAATTGTTCAAGCTCTTTCCAAACCACAGAATACAAGAAGTAACAGAGTCATCAAGCCTCCAGGTGACCATTTCATTCCACCTTTAAAAATGAAAGAAATCCACCCTTTAAAAGTGGTTCCACTGTTTCTCCCATTTTTCTCAGGTACTTGGCCTGGCACATGGTGTCGGCCTGCACAATCTCCACCCTTCCCCTAAGCAGCACTGTGTGGAGCCGCTCGCAGCCCCCACCTTAGAGATGAGAAAACTAAAGGTTGGAGGGGGTGCCTGACTCTCAACAGCTGGTGTGTGGCAGAAGATAGCTTCAAAATCAGGCTCCAAAATTCATCTCCTCTTTCCATCTCCCAAGCACTTTATTACTCACAGGGGGTAAAGAGGACGCATCCCAGATGCCCAAAGCAGCCAGCAGGGAAATAAGATCAATAAAATAATCAGCCACTGAACAGTGTCGGGCTCTGTGTTAAGCATGGAGGTAGCTTTATCTGATTTAATGCTCACAACTTCCTAATGAAGTATGGAGGCTTTCAGGATCACCACCCTACAAATGATCAAAGGAGGCTTTGGGCAGGTGTCTGCCCCAGACAGAGCCAGCCAACAGTGGAGAGGAATGTGAACCCCACCAGGGTCTGTGCCCTTATCTGCTGCCCTACACAGTCCCCCATGCTGCTCTGTCCCATGGCTGGCAAGTCACACAGAGAGATCGGCCACGGAGGCCAGGGAGGGGTCAGGAGGGCAGTGACACCTCTGGGCTTCCCAGTCCAGTTCATATGTGTAAACACATGCATGTTTACACTCAGATGCATGGACTGTGCCAGATGCTTTACGCGGATGTAAGCACACACTGATTCTTCTGAGGACTGTATGAAGTCAGCACAGTGCCCATTGTACAGAAGGGAAAGTTCAAGCTCAGTTTGCTCAAGGTCACCCCATAAATGATGGGGCCAAAATAGAACCTAACCATGTGACTTCAGAGCCTGAGCACTTTATCACTGTGCATCTCTGCCACCTGCAGGACTTTTAAACACATTCCTCAGAAACCTGCTGGCAAGTCTGCCTGGCATGACAAAGTCAGTGCCCAGCATAGCGCGCTGATGCCCTCATTGGCCAATCCATCTTCTTCGAGGAAAGAGGGAAACAATCTGCTTGTGGAACTAGATCTTAGGCAGTGTTATTTGTGGTAGGAAATGCCCGCCCCCACAAAGGGGAGCCACCCATTCATGCCAGGGTGATTCTTTTCAGCTAAAAATAATGCTTTATCACCCTTACTACACCTCCAGCTGGCACACTCGGGGTAGAATGCTTAAGCAACCATGACTTGAAACTATATTATGCAACATAATGCATATGGGAAGCAGAAATTTACCATTCCGGAGCTGCCAGTCTCAATCCTGGCTACAGGTTGATTTGGCCTCAGGAGCAAGATATAATGGGGTTTGTATTTAACAGCTCAAGGGTTGTCCCTGCTACTGGAAGGTCCACAGTTGTAGCACTACCCACAGTGAGATCAAATGTCATCGTGCCATGCGGACCCAGTGGGGAGGAGGAAGGGCTAAAGATAGGAGCTGAACCCAGGCTGCAGAGCCTCCTGGATTTTATCAAATCTAGAATTG
>RJWT010006331.1:0-29329 GCA_004365215.1 Cuniculus paca
CTAATGATAAACAGGTGTAGTTCAATACCATCATTTTGTGTAAATGTTTCCCTATTATCTAGTTCTACCTCTCAAACATGAACTGAATACTCACTTCTGCTGTAATATGTAACCTGTTCTGCACTATAAACATACTGTTCTCTCTCTCTTCCTCTTTCTCCATTAGAGCTTGTATCTAGATGTCCCTCCAAAGTCTCATGTTCTCATTGTGGGAGCTTTGGGAGTGGCTGGATCACGGGTGTGTGATACTGGAATTAAGAGTGTCTAGTATTGGATTAGTCCAATAACTGGTTGATCATAGTTCTGGAGGTGGATAATTGGAAGACCAACCCTGGTGTGGGTGGCACCACTCAACAGGCTTGCAGTTTAGACAGGATAAAAAGGAAAAGGAAGCATGCTGCTGCTACTTTACTTCACTGCGTCCAGTCTACCCTGCCATGGACTGTTTGTTCTCTGCCATATCCCTCTCCTATGCTACCTTGCCTTTGCACAAGCTGACGATAGGCTAAAACCTCTACAAACTGTGAGATAAAATAAATCTTTTCTCCTTTAACTCACCGATGTTGGGTATTTTGTCCCAGCAACAAGAAAAGTAGCTAAGATTCTCATTCTTTCTGTCTCTGTCCCTCTCTGTCTCTCTCTGTGTCTCTGTCTCTGTCTCTCTCTTTATCCCAGTAGACTGTGATGGAGATGTGTTTCACTCATCTATCCATTCCTGGAACTAGCATGGTGCCTGACATATGGGAAGTGCTCAGTAAATGCACAATGGAATTTAGTGAATCCTATTAGTTTACTCTAGAGATACAATTTGAGGCAGAAAGTCAAGTGAAAAGTTTTTCCAAGCATAGGTAAAACTGATCAAACATCATGTTTCTCTGAATTGATAATTGCCTTTAACTGTATCTAAAGAAAGGTAATATTTATTCTTTGGAAATACTACACAAGGAGAAGCAAAATACCTTCAGTATGGCCATGATCCCAATTAAAATTCTTCAACCCAAAAGAATAACTTTGATCTGATCAAAATGTATGAGTTGCTTTTTTTTGTCACCACAATTTGAAGGCAGAAAATGGTATTTAGGATTTACATATACATGTGGAGTCCAACCTCATTATGATGATTGTACCTAGAAGCTAGGGAGTTTTGAATCGTAAATGTATTTTCAGAAAAGAATTGTATTTTCAGAACAAAAAAAGAGCCATTCATTGCACAATAGTCAAAGAGAAGGACAAATTGTTGGGAACATCAGCAATGTCTATTCATTTGGCACATTAGCATGGAAGGTGGCATTTGCCCTGGGGTGCCTGGCCTCTTCTCTACACGATCTTGCTTTTGAGATCTTTGAAATAAGTATTTCAAATACAGTATACAGACTTTGCTTCATCTTACCTAAGGAATTAGAAAAGTCATTATAACCTTCAGCATAAGGTATTGGTATGTTTGCTCTCGGGACTAATGTCTACATCATAAACAACACCAGATACACATACAACCAAGGATTGGATCCCTCTGGTAATGGCAAGCAGAAACTAGGAGAAATCACAGATAACCTGATAGGGTAGCAATCACTATATGGAAAAGATGTTCTTTAGAAAACCAAATAATAAGCCCAAACTAAAACTCTAAGTTAAAGAAAAAAATATTTTAAAAAAATCAAGCTATTTCTCTCAACTTATTAAAGCACGCACATTTCCCGGCCAATTATTAAATATCTACTTGTGTCAGACAAGGTTGCTCATCTCTAAGACAGTCAACAAGGGCTCAGTGGACACCTCATGTAAAGTGCCATCTTTGAATCCCCAGTGTCCACGTAGTGTGCAGAACCCTGTGCCCACCTATACAATACCCATTTCATCTCTTATGTCTGAACATATGAAAGCACTAAAACTGGTGATTATTGACCCTCTTAAATTGCCCTACTCTATCTTACCTAATTGGGGTTGTACCACTCTCCTTGGCTCAGTAATCAAGGAATATGTCCCATGAATTAAACAAATCACTTCATGAGTGTTCTCTGGTGGTAAGTGACTGGTTCAGGAAAAGTATACATCTGCTGTTAGGTTCCTGAAAATATGCAGGAAATGGAGGCTCCTTGAGAACTTTGTGAAAGAAGTTCTGTATTTTAAGTTCTGTATGTATAAAGGTCATTCTCTATGGATGTACCACGGTGGTGAGCTACACATTCATTTCAGTATCATCTTCTTTCTCTTCCACTACTAGATTCTTTGGCATTCCATGGTTGGAAATCATTTATAGGCTAATACTAAGAAAAATTCTTCTGACAGAGAAGAAACATTGTTCTGACATGGTATTAGCTTTGAAAATGTAAAAGAACATATAAATATGGAAAAGTGATATCAGGGCAATATATTTGTAGGCATTATCTCACAGTGGCAGGATCTGGAGTATTTTTTTCTTTTATCTCTTTATAGCTTCTTTTTTTCTGTAAAGTGCATATGTATCAATTTTATAATTTTAAAAAAGGCATTGGCTATAGTGGGTTCCTTAGAAGCAGATAATGAGATGAGGATCTGTATAAAAATGATTTATCAGGAGGTACTTTCAAGAAAAATGAGTATGTGAGCAGAGAAGTGCATCGTTAAGGGAAGAGGCCCAGCAAAATTATGGTATTAAATAATATCTCACTGGAAATAGCTTCAGATCATTTCCTCAAGGTCAAAGGAATTGTCCCTCCGTCCTGTCAGTCACTGGTTGAAGGCTGCCCCTAGGGACATGAAAATGCTCAGCTATTGTGGTTCTCCTTGCAGGGAGAAAGACATGAAGACAGTACACTCACCATGAGTCACGGGTGCTCCCTGTGACAAACATGTACGAAAATGGTGAGGAGATCTGAAGTGTACAGAAAGCAGACTGTATCTGATAGACATTTATAATATAAAATCTGTATTATTTCACTTAAATATGAAAATGTTTAATTTATGACTATATTCATTCATCTTAAGATACTGATTTTTTAGGATGTGCATAGGTTATATGTAAATGCTCTGCTACTTAATACAAGGGACTTGAGTAACCAGAGATTTTAGCATCCTAGGCTCAATGTCTCACGGTAATTAAAGGATCACCATGCTAGTTAGTAGTAAACCATCCTAATATCTTTCAGTTGTATAAACTTCCTTAAATTTTGTGAAATGTTTATTAAGAGACTACGTAAAGTAAAAATGAAATATCTTCAGGATACAGTAGGCATTTGAAATCACTATTTCTTATTAAGTTTATTCAGTTACAAGATGTAGTCTGCTCAGGGAAAACCTGCATGCAATGGCTCATCTAGATTCATTTCCTTAGGGATTAACTTATTATCTAGCCATAGGCATAGCACATCTTGAGTAAAATGCTATTAATTTTAGGATTTTGGCCTTGCACTTGGCCACTTTGCTAAATTCTCTCATTAGTTCAAATACTTTGTCAGTTTAGTCTCTTGGATGTTCTTGAAAGCAACCACACTGTTTATACTATTGATAATTTTGTCTTTTTACCAATTTTTACATTGGGGAGTAGGAACATGATAGTAGACAACTATGTCTTGACTTTGATTTAAATCAGTGCACTTCTAAATAATTATGATTTCCAACACTAACTTGAGAAGATGGTAGCTCAGTTGGGTGACTTTTTATTTCTGAAATATACTTAACAAAAGAGGATGGAGTCATATTATGTTTACATTAAGAAAATTTATAATTATTTTAATAAAAACAATTCATCTTTGCTTCTTACTTCACAATCTTTGGTAGGTTCTTTGAGGTGACACTGAAATTGCTATGGAATTTTCCATTTTAATCTACCAGTGATGTACATTGCATAGCTTAGGGATAACATAAAATATTAGTACCAGAAGTAGAAAATCACATTTTTGCTATTAACAGTATAGCAGAAAACATCAAGAAAATAGTGACTTTTCTGAAATAAAAAGACTCACTAAAGAATCATGGACTACTGTTGGAAGTACAATACTCTTCAATATGTGACAGAGAAACTCAGTGTACAATATTTTAAATTTTATGTAGGTTGAAATATGCTTTTCTATTGCCCTTAAATTTTATAGACTTGCACATAAATACCACACTTAAATATTAAAAATTTAAATAAAAGAATTTTAGTAACTTTTTTGAGAAAAAAAATAAACTTTTAATTTAAAAATGGAACAAAACAGTAATATATTGTTGACTTAGTCGTTCTTACTAGGAAGGGAGATTTGAAAGATCTTACTTTGTAAACCACCCTTAAAGTGTCAATTTCTCCCTAAATGTAATGTTTTATATTGCTTTATCTTCTCAGATTCATGTTGTTAAATGTATATATCAGGACATAATATTAGGATATAAAAATTTAATGACACCTGTTAGCAATAAACATTAATCGCTGCTTGTTGCCACAGAGGCAAGATGACTCAAGTTTGGTGGGAGAAATCTTCCTGACACCAACATCAGGCTAAGAATCTTTACAAAATCAGTGGTGGTCTGAATCATTCAACTGGTGTACCATGGACTAGAGCGGAATGTAAACTAAATGGATTCCTCTAAAGATTTTTGGCTGGTATCTATTATAAATACGCACAATAAATATTCTCTAGGGAGGAAGAAACAGAGATAGAGAGGAAATGTTGAACTTAAGATAATTAGCCAACCAAGTTGATCCAGCACAAATACCAAGACTTTGCCAATTTTCCCACAGAAAGGAAAAACCTAAATGCACATGTCCCATTGGTAAGATCTAGAGATTCTTGATATATTTCAACATAGACTAAACCTGGATACTCTACTCTCTGAGCCTTAGACTATTCTTTGGTTTTCAATAAATACATTGCATACTAAACATTTTGAAAGCCATCTCCGCTAATCCCTGAAAATGCAACATAGGAACATACCTGGCTTCCAAAGTGCCCTAACTTTTGCTGGTAAAGTCTTATTTACTCTGAAACAGATTTTCTTGAATGACCTCTCCACTATCGTGAATCCATCAAGATGAGACATTTCATGAAACAGGAGAACAGCAGATAGCCAAGGCACATGAAGGTACTTCGGGCTTCTGATTATGATAGTATTTATGGACAGACTCAGAAGTTCTGGGAAAAATCATTTCCATGTAAGAGAATCTAGGACTTTCACTATATTTTCAAAGTATGAAATCCATGACACAAAGGTACCTGAAAGTGTCAAGAACCTACCTCTCTCTCCATAAATAACCAAAGTAACAGATACAGAGCTGCCTTTTGAGGTGAATGACTCTGAGAGAACACTGGAAATTAGCAAGAGAGAGACTGAAACCTGGAAACAATCAGACGTTAGGCAGGCAGTGGGGGTGAAAAATGAAACACTGCATCTGCCACTGTGGTTCCACAGCTGGCTGTGGGGGCTGGAGGAAAACACCTCTTTGCAAGAGTAATGGTGAAAATGAGAGTTCCAGCAAACTATCAACACAGATGCCAGCAATCCTATCTCTTGGAAAGCTGCACAGTCCTCCAGGTGTGCAGCCCCCTTTGATAAGTAGTATAAAATCTGCATGGAAGCCTTACTTTATAAAAGGATTTCATATCATCTCCCAGAAATTCTCCAGGTTGCTGTACCTCAGAGTCGTCTCAAGAAAGGAACTGCTGTTTAAGTCTAGGCCGATCTAGAGGTCAGAAACCTCTACAATGCCCCATCTCTGAGACCCTCCCCCTTAGACATTCCACTATACCGGCCTTGCAAGCTCAACTTAACCCAGCAGAGGTGACTGTGACCCAAGCCTATTGGATCCCCTGCACTGTAGGGAATGGGTATTGTTTCAGAGAGAGTAACAGAAGGAACTGCTCTCAAGAACCAGGAGACCAGAGCACTTCCTATTTGAAAGCAAGGGCATGGTTAGCTGGGTGCAGACTTACGCCAGTGCCATGCCAGGAATAAAGGCAGCCACCCTCATGGTTCCAGCACCCCTCTCACTGTGTCACATCAGTGATCTACTGCTGATAGAGCGGGGAGGAAACCATTCCTGTCGCTTCCCTGCACACAAAGAGGGGCTAAGGGAGCTTTAAGCAATTTTATGGTTCCAGTAGTCACTTGGACCCCAGGAGCATGTGGCCAAAGAGGACCAAGAGGAACTTTTTCAGTTCCAGCAGCAACCTCACTCTCAGATATGCATTATAACAAAAGGGTCCAGGCAAAAAAGCTTTGGCACTGGCCTGTGCCCTTCCCTCCAAGCATGTACTGTTATTGAAAGTGCTGAGAAACAACATAGGGTATAGTCACCAATGTGCACCTGGGTATAGCACCACTGAAGCAACAGAGAGGAAGGCCACGGGGTCTTGCTGCCATCCTGCCATGCACAGCAAGTGGGACTGCCACCACTGCTTCTTCCCATCTGGCATCTATGCCTAAATCATTGCCTGCTCAGAGAACAAGTGCTTTGAAGTTCCTGATCACTGAGGCTGTCGTCAGTGCCTGAGGTCTTAGCTAACAGTACTGCCAGTATTAACACTACCCAAGAAAATTCCCATTGCCTGACAAGGGTCACCACTCCTACTGCACAAGTAGCCACACACTGAGCACCTCACACACTCTGCTGTCTGCCCCACACTTGTCTGAGCCGCTAAAGTGTCCCTGTTCTTGTGTGGCCCTCAGTGAGTCTATTCAGTGAGTCTGACTCTGCTGCAGTATGCACTCTGCCTGTAGTCATGTATTCCAGCCACATAAACTACAGGGAGATTACACAATGGTGCCAAACAAGGCCAACACTGGAAATAAAACTGTCATTGTGTAACAAACTGAAACTCCAAACCACACATTTAGGGGAAAGTCGGGTACTAGGAAGCTCACCTCACAACGGTGATAAAAACAAGTGATTCACCAGATGTGCAAATCTCAAGACAAGAGCACAAAAAATAGGAAAAAAAATATGACTCTTCCAAAAGAACACAGTAACTCTCCAGCAACAGATCTCAAAGAAATCTATATGGACAAAATTCTTCATAAAAAATTTAAAAGAATGATTATATAAAAGCTCAATGAGATTCAACAGAATGTAGATGAACAGTTGCATGGAAGTAGGAAGACAATGCCAGGTATGAATAAGAAATTCAACAAAGGAAGAAAGATTTTGATAAAGAATGAAACAGAAACTTCAGACAGGAAGAGTTCAATAAGTCAAATTAAAACACACAGTTGTAAGTCTGGACAACAGACTAGATCAAGAAATAATATCTAATTCAAAGATAGGCATTTTTAAAATATTCCAGTCAGACCAAAAATTAAACAAATCAAAAAACGAAGAAAGGAAAGGAAAGGAAAGGAAAGGAAAGGAAAGGAAAGGAAAAACAGGACAGACAGACATTTTTTGGAATATTGAAAAGCAGCAGCAACAAC
Organism: Cuniculus paca; assembly: GCA_004365215.1. Lineage (NCBI taxonomy): Eukaryota > Metazoa > Chordata > Mammalia > Rodentia > Cuniculidae > Cuniculus > Cuniculus paca. Next base: position 7,363 of record RJWT010006331.1, read on the forward strand.
AGCAGCAAATAAACCCTTTTGTAATACCCAAAGAAGGAGAGAAGAAAGGCAAGGGCATAACAAACATCTACTTAATGAAATAACAGGAGAAATCTCCCTAATCTTGGAAAAGAATTAGAATTAAGACACAGAAGGCTCATAGGACTCCAAACAGACATTACTAGAAAATTCCTTTATAATGATATATTAGAGTCAAATATTCTAAAATTCAGAACAGAGGAAGAATGCTAAAATCTTGAATAAAAGGGCACCAAGTCACACTTAAGGATATCTCAATTAGTCTAACAGCAGATATCTCAGCAGAAACATTACAGGTCTAGAGGGAATGCAATGAAATATTCCAAGTCCTAAAAAAAATAGCTTCCAAACAAGAATACTATATCCAGAAATTCTATTCTTCAGAAATAAAGGAAAAATAAAGGCCTTCAAAAACAAAAAACAAAAACAAAACTGAGGAAATTCATGATTACCAGTCTATCCTTACAAAGGATGCTTAGGGAGTCCTATATCCAGAAATGAAAAAGAGAACAACCATCATGAAAGTATATTAAAGTATTAATTTTGGTAGAAGAGTACATAAAATATTTAAAAAAAGAAATAGAAAAGAAACACCAACTTCATCAATACAACAAACCACGAAATCATAAGATGAATAAAAGGAGCAAGAAGAGAACAAAGATCCTTCAAACAGAAGAAAATCAACAAAATCAACAAATGATAGAAGTCTTTACTTGTCATTAATAACCTTGAATGTAACAGACTAAATTCTCCAAAGACACAGACAACAGACAGATTAAAAGAAGATCCATTAATAGTACGGCTACAGGAAATTCACTTCATCAGTAAATACATATAGATTATATATATACAAAATCTGGAAGTGAAAAAAGATATTCCAAGCAAATGGAAACCTAAAGGGTGAAGTAGTAAGCATACTTAATCTGACAAAAAAGACTTTATGAGAAAAACCATGAAAAAAGAGACCACAAGAAGTTCTTATATCTTCTTCAATACCAGAAGATAAAATACCTGTAAAGTTACATGTACTAAATGTCAGAGAACCCAATTTTGCAAAACTAATGCTATTAGACCTAAGTGGACAGTTAGGCTCATACATGATGGTGGAGTTCTTGAACACCCTTCTTAAGTGAAGAACAGGTCATCCACACACACACACACACACACACACACACACACACACACACAAAATCAACAAAAAAAATCAGAGGTAAATCACACTATAAATCTAATGGATTTTTCTCTAAAAAGAACTTTCTCTAGATCATATATCAGGTCACACATAAGTCTTAAGAAATTCATAAAAAGTGAAAACATTAATATCTTTTTTAATCACAAGGAAAAAACCTAAAAGTCAACAACAAAATAAATTTTAGAAATTTAGAAATTCTACAAACATATTGAAACTGCACAAACTTTTGAACAAAAATGAGTTATCGAAAAATCCAACGAAAAATTTAAAAATTTCTCAAAAGCAAATACAAAAACAACAGTATACTAAAAAATACGGAGTACAGCAAAAGCAATGCTAAGAAGGAAATTCATAATAATGTATCTACATAAGAAAGGCAAGATTTCAAATAAACAGCTTAATTATATATCTTACAGTCCTATGAAAATGAGAACTAACCCTGTAATTAGTACCAAGAAATAACAAGAATCAGAGCAGAAATAAATAAAATAGATGCTAAGAAACAATACAAAAGACTAATGAAACAAAGAGTTGGTTGCTTAAAGGGATAAACAGAATCAGTAGGCCTTTACCTACACTAACCCTCCTGCCAAAATAGAAGACTCAACTAAATAAAAATAGTTGAAAAGAAAGTATTACAAGCATTTTGGTAAAAATCAAAGATTGGGTATGCACTATTATGAAAACCCATGTGATGACAAATTGGAAAACAATAAATAGATGAATTTCTGGAAAATTATGACCTACCTTAATTGAACCATAATTAAGTTGTTTATTTGAAATCTGACCTTTTTTGTTGTAGGTACATCACTATGAACTTCCCTCTTAATACAGGACAAAAAAATCCTGAAAAGATCAGTAAGAAGTAAGGACACTGAATCAGAACGTGTCTCCTGAAACAGCCCAGGACCAGACTTCACTAGTGAGCTTTACCAAATTTTAAAGAATTAACGCCTATTCTTCTTAAGCTACTCCAAAGAACTGGAGGAAAAGAAACCCTTTCAAACTTACCCCATCATGTCAGCATTACTCTGTTACCAAAACCATATAATGATTCAAAAATTAAAGAAAACTATAGACCAATATTCCTGATGAGCATAAACGCAAAACTCCTCAACAAAATACTAGCAGACTGAATTCAGCAGCACATTAAAACAATCATCCATCATTATCATGTTGGTCTCATCGTAGGGATGCAAAGATAATTCAATATATACAAATCCATAAATGTTATCAATATCAACAGATGCAGAAAGTTCATTTGATAAAATTCAATATCCCTTCATGAGAAAATTCCCAAACAGGTTAGGTATAGAAAGATCACAGAACAATACAATAAAAGAGCTATATATGAGACAAAATCATAGCCAACACCATACCAAGTGGCAAAAAGCTGAATATATTTTCTCTAGAATTAGTAACAGGACAAGCATGTACACTTTTATTGCTCTTATCTAATACAGAGCTAAAAGTTTTAGTTGGATGTATTTGACAAGAGAAAAAAGGAAAATGCCTAGAAATAAGGAAGGAAGTCATATATCCATCCTATTTATGGATAATTCTATACATTAAAAACGCCTATGAACTCCACCAAGAAACAGTTAAAACTGGTAAACAAATTCAGCAAAATAGCAGGATACAAAAGCAACACAAAAAGTTTTTCTATACATTGATAATCAATTTTCTGAGAAAGAAATTATGAAAATAATTTCATTGTTGATAGTCACAAAAATACTTTATGATAAGTTTAACAAAGGAAGTAAAAGATGTCTAAAATAAAAATTACAAAACACTGATGAAAGAAATTGAAGACACAGAAAACAAAAGACTTCCCATCCTCATGGGTTGGAAGAGTTAGTGTTGTTAAAAGGAACACACTACCCAAAAGAATTTACAACAGGACCCCCTGTCAAAACACCAACGACCTTCTTCACTGAACTAGACAAAACATCTTAAAATTCAAATGAAAATATAAAAGACTCTGAATAGCCAAAGCAATCTTAAGAAAAAGAGCAAAGTTGGACGTATCAGAATACCAGATTTCAAGATACAATACACAGCTATCGTATAAAAAACAGCATGGTATTGGCATAAAAACAGATACATACAGTGAAATAGAAAAGAGATCCTTAAAATAAACCCACATATCTATAGCCAACTGGTACTTGACAAAGGTGCCAGAAACATACATTAGAGAAAGGGCAGTCTCTTCAAAAATGGTGCTCAGAAAAATGGACGCCCACATGCAAAAAATTAAAACTTTAATTTTTAAAGACCCTTATCTCTCACCCTGTACAAACGATTTGAACACTTAACTATAAGGCCTGAAGGGCTGGGGATCTAGCTCAGCGGTCTAAGCGCCTGCCCGGCAAGCGCAAGGTTGTGAGTTCAATCCCCGGTACCGCAAAAACAAAACAAAACAAAAAAAAAAACTATAAGGCCTGAAACTATGAGACTACTAGAAAGATGATACAGGACAAATACTTCCAGATATGTGTGCAAGCAATGATTTTATGGATAAAACCCTACAAGCATACGAAACAAAAGCAAAAGGTGAATATTAGGATTACATAAAACCAAAAATCTTCTGCACAGAAAGAATTAGGAGGTGGTGTGCTCATGTTCCAACTCTCCAGAGGAATGTGACCATTATGTACTGTAAACCTGAACTAGTAAAAAAATAAAATAAAAACTACAGTGAGATACCTCAACCGAGTTATAATGGCTAGCATCAAAACGAGCAAACAAAAATAACAAATGCTGGCAAGGATGTTGATGAAAAAGAACTTTCACACAATGTTGGTGGCAATACAAATTACTATGACCAATACAGAGAACAGTGAAGAGGTTCCATATGATCTAGCTATCCTACTTCTGTACACATATCCAAAGGAAATTAAACCAGCACATCAAACCTACACGCTCATGCTTGTTGTGGCGCTATTTATAATAAGATCCGATAGCCTAGGTGCCCATTAATGGCTGAGTGGATTTGGTGTGTACATACAATGGTATCTTTTTCAGCCATAAAGAAGAATGAAATTTTATTTGCAGAAAAATGAATGGAAATGGAGGACTTTATGTTAAGTGAGATAAGCTAAGCACAGAAAGACAACTACAGCATGTTGTGTCTCACTTGGGCAAGTTAAAATTGAGAAAGTTGACCTAATTGTAAAATAGTGATTAATAAAGGTTGGAAAGGGCATGTGGGGGAGTGTAAAGGGAGGTTGGATTTGCCAAATGGAAATATCACTCTGAGCCCCAATAAGAGGTACAATTAGTGCATGCTGAAATAAATGATAAAACATAAAGCAGAAATAAATGATAAAACATAAAAAAGTGAATTCAGGATCCATGAAAGGTTAAGAAGCTCCAGAGTGAAAATCAGGAGCCTTGTGTTCTCTTGTCTGCCTGGCTACTTAGCAGCCATGTGACCTCATACTGAGGCACTGCTGCTTTCAGGGCAAGACTGTTAAACATCTGAAGATGTTGCCTGACGAATGTCTCAGTGTCCGGCAGACTTTTTGTATAGAAAAACAAATGGATCCCATCCAAGGACTGCTAAAGAAAATGTCCACATGCTCCATCTGGATGCCTAGAGAATGATAAGTTTTAACAATATATTGGCAAGACAGAGGGCAAAGAAATAAAGAGACATGGAAGAGCAGGTAGAGAAAGGAGGAGGAAGAAAAGTGAGATAAAAAAGGAGTAAGAGAGAAACGCCTCACTGGTGAAGGTTTGTGTATCAGGCAAAGTAGTACAGAATTGATGGGAGGATTTCTGGGGGGATCAGACCTCTGTTCTTCCCTTGTCCTTCTCACTGTCTCCTGGTATAGCTGTGGCATTCAATTTTTAATTAAACTGGAATAGCAGGCAGGGAAATTATATACATGTGAATACGTTAACATGCGTATGTATATTTCTTTTTCATTTTAAATTATGAAGTCATGTCCTCTGATGAGTAATAATACACAATAAGGGAAGAATTTTTACTAGCTTGTTCATTTTTTTAACAGTGATGATGTGGGAAATGATCTTTTAAAAACACTTAAACATTTAACTTTTGATCCCAACTCTTCTCACAGCTTAATTTATTAAAACTAAACACATCTTGACATTATACATTTGGAAAGATGAGAGGGCAGTACACTATAATTAGAAGCCTTGGTTGAGCATTCTATAGTATAGATAACTACAACTATTATAATGCAGTTTACTGAAAATTTTATTGAGCCTTATTTATGAACAAGTGTAGAACCACCACTCATGAATTAAGATTGAATTAACAAAGTAACAATTACCACAACTTCAACTATCTTATAGACTGATATTAGCCTTCTTTTGCTTATGAATGAGAGTTTTTCATTAATGCATGGAATGACAGTTACATGGACAAGGTTGAAAGTGGAAGGACAATCTTTTTGGCTACTCTCTGCATTTAGTTCTTAACTTGGGAATCATCACTGACACTAATTATCACCATGTAAAGGGTCCCATTTGTCTAAGTGCCTGCAGGGCTCATTTTTACCTTCTATGCAACTAATGTCCTCAGCATAATCCTATGGGATGATATAAAGGGAAGAGACCAGCATGGGTTCAAGTCTAGAGATAATTTCAAAGAGGATGCATGCTCTGATCAACCTTCAGGGCTCAGGAAACAATGGACCACAGGTATGGTCAACACACACGTTCACCGATGCTCAATCCTAGACTATTGCAAATGCTTTCTCATTAGTTAACTCTCTCCCAGGAGCAGACAGGAATATAGAAATTGAGTAGCATTGATAAATTAGCAGTGAGCTAAATGTTCAATAAGAAGATAATTTCATATTATTGTCAAGATATTACCCAGCCATTGAAATGATAGTTATGCATCACTGTACATATTTACAATAGATTCTTATAATGAAATATTTAATTTTTAAAAGTAGTAAAACTTTACTTATACTTTTGCAAAGATTGGGGTCAATAATCACATCACCTGATTATAATCAAGAAAAAAGTGTACTGGAAAAATACAATAAGAAACAAAACCAGTATGCTAACATTTTGCTATGGAAAAGAGGCTATGATTAGGAGTGACTTTTTCTTTTTCTTTTTCATTTACTTTACAGTTGCATTATAAATTACAGTTATATTACATTTATACTGAGAAATGTATTTATAATTAAAATAAGCACACATCAACATCATGTTACTATGCTAATTACAAACTTTAAATATCTTCCACTGATCCATTAGATTCTTCAACTGCTACATGAAGATAATAGCAAGAATAGTGAAAAACAAGCTGCCAGATTGGGAAACTGGAGAGAGGGTGGAAATGCTGGAATCATTGCAAACTCCACACCATTGGTTAAGAAATAAGCAAATCTCCAAATGCAGAGTAGCTAATATCCAAACTAACTGTCCTACCCTCCAAATAGCTAGTTTTGGAGGGTGATTGCTATAGAATTTAGTCAGGGGAAAAATCTGTTTCCATCTTTGGGTACAGTGCCTCTGCTGTTTCTTTCTGCCTTGCATCCATTCCATCATCTCCAGGCATCGTAACCTGATTTTCCTCTGGTGAGTCACTTTTCCCTCATTCATAGCCCATACAGTTTTAGGAGAAACTAACCCTACCTCCCAAGTCCATGGTTGTGCAAATGGCTGTGCTGTAGAGTCAACGCTGTTCAAAAGGCTCCATGGTTAGCCAATGAGAATAAATTGGAGGGCCACCAGCTGGAGTAATGTTCTTTCTACTGGAGTGGCTACGCTAACAGCAACAAAGTTTGCTGCTGTTAAGAGACTTCTTATTCCCATTTGGAGAGACGCTGACAATGCAATAACTCAGGGAGAAGCATAGCTGACCATACAGGAACATAATTCCTGGTCATTAACCCTGGGCCCAACAATTCCTGAGACTGTATCACTAAATTTTTCATTTACTTCAGTCAATATATAGTGTTACATCCTTTGAAGATACATACTTTAGGCTACTTCTTACTTGCAAGGAGAAGATTTAATTCATATTTCTGCTCAGCATTATATTCTGCATTAGGTAATTAACATTGTCTATGATCATTTACTCTTGTTGTGATCAATGTTATCTTCCTCCTTTGGCCAAATATTTAAGCGAAGAGAAAATTTTAAATTAAAAGTGACTTATTTTTTCTTAAATCATGTTATATTTTGGCAAGTCAACAAATATACTTGACTTTATATCAACTAATCAACGTTAAATGAGCTGAATATCTATAGTGTTCAAAAATAGACCTTCATAAACATATCTTAATGCAGAAATGGAAGGTGCTTAATTAGCCACCTGTAGTAAATTTGGATTCAGACTTTTCAATATTAAATGCGAAAATAATTTTATTAGTGTAATAACATAACATAACATAATGTAGATTAGCGAGGCTCAAGCGTTAGCATGCATCAGAATCACCTGGTTTACTTGTTAGACAACCACTGGTGACCACCTCTGTCCCCCGGGCTTATGGTTCAGCTGGTATGAGCTGGGCCTGAAAGTCTGCATCTCTAACAAGTGCCTAGGTGATGCTGAACTGCTGATCCAAGAACCACAGTTCAAAAATCATTTATACTTACAATGTCTTGCATTTTGGTGTAATTGCTGACATTTACTTGGTGTCTACGATTTAAAACATAAATCCATGTTTTCTGAGATGAAGGTATAATTTAGACCTGAAAACTCTGGACATAAAGATAGCCACGGGTTTTAATGGAGGATGGGATATAGCAGTTAAAGTAATCTGAGCAAAAGCTTGATTAAAAAACTCATTATGGAAACCAAGCAATCTTAATTTCCGATTGATGACATGACCCATCAGAAATTCTGCTACATCAAGCAAAAGTCAGACTTCAATGTTCCCCTGCTGCATTTATTAGCAAAGTTCACAAGGCCAAAGTAATCAAGCACACCACAAATTCCTTGGTACCTTTTCCCTCTGACTTACGGTCTTAGTTACTTTTCTCATTGCTGAGACAAAATACCCAACACCAATACCCTTTTAAAGGGGGAAAGATTTATTTAGCTCACAGTTTATATAGAGGTTTCAGTCCATAATAGGATGGCTCCAAGGTGGAGTGGCCCATGGCAGAGGGACAACAGTTCACGGTGATGGAAGACAGCAAAGGCAGCAAGCAACCTTCACAGCATCTTTCTGGCCCTTTTATACTCAGTCTAGGGTACTGGGATTAGAGTGGTACCAAACCAATTAGTGGACTGATTTAGTAATCACACATCCTTAACCCCATCATCCACACTCCAGATGCAGCCACCTCTGAAAAAGCCCTGCTTATGACTGCATAAGGCTTTGGGGGGACATCTAGATACAAACCTACAGAACACTTACAGCAGGGAAGTAATTGGTTTCTATCTTCCAAGGGGGCTAGTAATTCACAGGAAGAGCAACCAAATAGTTTGGTAAAACATGCTTAATTGGCAGGAAGTCATTAAACTAAAAGTATGATTTAAAGAATCTGGCAATATTTTAATAATTTCATACTATCAATCTACCTTTTTAAAACATTTTCTGACTTTAAAATGCAGTAGGATCTGAGTTGAGTTTTAAAAAGCACAGCTCATCTTACTATCCTTCTTAAGGCTTGCCAAGATGGATTTTTTCTATTGATGAGCCACTGACATTTTCTTTATCTTTCTACACAAGGCTTAATTGTTAATGAATTAAGAATCTTAACATGTAAAATTAGATTATGACAGAAACTTTATTATAATTCATATGCAAAATATTTTCTCTGATTGTGTATCTGTTTGAATACATTCCATTTTAGCATACTTCCTCAAAAGAAAAACCATATCACTTAAAAAGTAAAAAAAGTGGGAAAGTTAGCTTAAGGCTAGTAAATCTCCATTGGTAATAAGGACATTTATTTCTCTACAGTGCAAGTTTTACTGAACATCTGTCCATATTCTTCATAAACAAAGAAGGAGAGCAAACTCAGAAGCGGGGAATTTTCTTGTCAGAGTGGTGGTTTGTTTGGCAGTATAAACTGCCACTGATCATGAAGTTTCTCACTTTCCTAAAGGAAAGAGTCACCTTTTCATCAGTATGACCCAGAGCAGGCTAGAAAGCACTGAGTTGAATTGTTGGGCAACAGACTCAGGATCCAGGAGGACTCTAAGAACTCAGAGTAATAGGTACTAATGGAATCCATCCAGCCAAGTTAAACTCAACTGAAGTCAATATGCAGTCAAAGCCAACCGTGCAATAGCTCAAGAGAAAGAGAAGTGCCTCTTGTCATGCCCAAACCTAGATACTTTAAAAATATTCATTCAACCCATTTATAAAAATATTATTGCTCTCATCTTATAGTTGGGGACAAAGACTTAAGAATACTGATAAACTTCCCCATAGTTAGAGACAACTCCAGGATTTGAAACCAAGAGTGAAGATTTCAAACTGTATACTCATTTCTTGTACACTGCTGCAGCATGATGGAAATGTTTAAGAATTGAAATGCATACAACAAAAAAGGCTGAGTTTTCTTTATTTCCCTGAGAAATAGGTAGGTAAATTCCATTTGACTTTGTCAAGGAATTCATGCTCATATGATGTTTATCCCAAGAGACTTGCATTTTAACACAGAACTCTGGAAAGGGGTGGTAAAATAGAGGAAATGGATAAAATGGGAGCATTATAGATGATGCTGGAGTCAGAGGGGAGTAAAGAGGAGGCTGCCCTTGAGATTTAGTTGGCCGGTAATAAATTTCCAAATCTGCTTCTGCATGAAGAGCCAGGGATGAAGTTCTCAGGCAGCTTGCTTAGGAAACAGGCTGTCCTCTGGAAAACCCAGCCAGGTGAAAATGTAAGGCACCCAGGAAAAAGTGGCAAATGGGTACCATGGCTGAAACTGTCTCAGGGCTGAGTTCCCAGATGTAACTCAGTGGTCCTGAGTAACAAGGATGTTTTGCTGGTTCTTAGAATTTATAATGACTCTGCAGGGATAGTTGTCCTAAAAGCACCATTTGTCTTTCCAAGGATATAGACTATATTCTCACTGTCTTGACACTTCCCCCAAAAGTCTCTAACTTCTCTGTTGAAATGCTGATAACTAATTGAAAACTGGAGAATGGGGAGGGAAAAGAGGTGAAGAATAAAATGTGTTATGTGTATGCACAAACTTTCCATGATGGATGTAAACATGTATACTGCAAACATGTACTAATAAAATTGCAAAAAGTTTAAAAATATGAGGCAGTAGTTGAACTTCGAGAATGTATTTTTCAGCTTCAGAAGTTCATACCTAAAGTTCTTAGGGTTAATACATTGTGTCAACTTGAGAAATTTAGAGGTTTAACTGAGAGACTCAGCAGGGAGCCAGGATTCTTACTTTGTAAATATCCTCATTCTGTGCAAAGGAAGGCAAGCACATTTTGTGAGTGTTACACTCACCCTGAGGTGGGGGGGAGGGTGGCCTGTGTACAATAGAAGGTAGATAAGAAGCTTGCATTTTGCTCTTTTGCTCTGGCTGTTGAAGTGTTGCCCCAGTGCATGCCATCCTGCCGTGGAGCCAGCTGATTATGGACCGAAATCACCAAGAACTGTAAGCAAAATAAACCTTTCTTTGCTTCACTTTATTGTCAGGTGTTTTGTCCCAGCAATGAGAGAAAAGTAACCAAAACACAAGTCAACCTATTACAGGATTTATTTTTGAAAAGTGAGAGTTCTGCAAAATCTTTAATGAAGGTAAATTAAAGGGTATTTCCTGTATGTATAATAAAAATTTTAGTTTTATTAGGACATTTTACTTTTAACCAGATGACCAGAGTTGGCTTAAGCATTTTCTTATTTATCTTATGTGTAGTATAAATTCAAATGCAGGTGTCAGTCCTTAAAGAAAATTAAATATTCTGTGATTATAAATAAGAAAATCACAAGGATTATCAACTCGCAGGTTGTTGCTACTGGACTATTTTTTGAAATAGAAAAGTTATTTTCTTTTGTACTAAAAAAAAAATTAAAGGTATCTAATATGTAAGCATGCCTAAATGTTATTAAATGCCATTTCACAGTAATGCTGATTTAAAATAAGATATGCTAATTTATGTGCTGATAATAGAATAAATGAAAAGTACAAATGATGCAAAATAGGTGAGTCTATCTTGGGCTTTGTCATTTCTTAGTTTCATAGTATAAATAATAAAGTATAATTTTAAAATAAAGTGATTTCTTCAGCAGATAGTGCAAACTTCCCTGCAGCTGAAGAATAGAAAATAAATGAGTTCTATAGTATTATCTTGCCTCATCATCACTTCTGCCAGCCCCTCTACTTGTCTTAAACCTTTGTATTTATATGCAACATTCACTGCCTGGGACATTTAAGCAAATACTACATTTCAATTCAGTGAGGTATATACAATAGGAACTGAAGGTGAAATTGTAATTCTCTGTCCTGTCAGGGATAAAAGGACTCTTGCTTTCTTTTGGAACACAACTTCCAGATAACAGAAACAAGGAATTTGAAAAAATCTACTTAGGGAGATTTTCCAGCTTTGCTGGTTTGAGTTGTCACCTGCCCTGGGACAGTCATGGAGTCTTGTGAGGATTTCTTACTCTTTAGGACAAGCATAGCTCTCTGCTATGAAATTAGCATCAGATCTGACATACACAAACTCACTACCAAAACTTAAATCACTCTGGCCTCAGATGGGTCAGGGCTTCCAAAGTCTTTCTCTGAGCCATTTTCTGTATCCTGAAAGTGGATGCCCATGGGAACAGTGGGAAGGGAGAGACTGAGAAAAGCTTCTGTGGACTGACTTAGGCAAGGTCAGCTGTAATGATAATTTAGTTATTATATCACTGACATAGAGGTCCATATGCTACTTTCCTTTTTGTTTCACATTTTTCATTAGTGCATATTGATTATGCAGATTAATGGGTTTCATTTTGGAAGATTTGTACATGTGCATATGGTACATACTTAACCCCAATCAGCTATTTTTTATCTATGCACCCATTCTCTGCATGCTTTCTGGTATAATGGTATAAGTGTCGCATCAGGAAAAAGTGAAGTCTTTCACAAATCCTTGGTTTGGGGGCAAAGTTTGTCAACATATAGGTTATGTACAGAAAGCAGCTGGTGGCAGGTACCCAGAGTTGGAGAGAGAAGTTAAAAGGATCTGCTGTCTGCTGTGAAAACGGCAGAACTATGTGAAGGACCTCCTGAAACCCACCCTCCAGCAAGCAAAGGGGCAATGGCAGAGGCAGAACAGTGGCTCTGATGGCCCAACTGAGAAACCGTTAAGAGAAAACATCATTTTGTTTTTCCTTGCAAAGGTCTGGGAATCAAACCTGAGTGGTGGTAGTGGTGTGGAAAATGCTAACAAGCACTTTGGACAGCGTCCAGGGAGAGGCTGCAGAAAAGGAAGAAAACTCCTTCCAGCCTCTTTGTGCAATGTCCAAGAAGAAGCACCTGAGTGCAGAGGAAGTCAGATCTCTGGAGTCTCGCTTTTGAAATCACTGCAGACCCATGCAAAACACACTGCCCCTTTTTTCTGCCTTCACTTCACACCTCACTCTGGCAAGGAGGAGAAGATCCTAGGCACAAATACATCAAGTTTAGGGCCCAAAGCACCACAATATGAATTTACGGTGACCAGCTGATTCATTAGATCAATTGACAATATGGAAAGAAAACTCAAACAGAAAGGCCTATGTCACACTGAATTTTTGTTTCCAACTCAGAGGCAGGAAGGATCCAGAAAATCAATAAAAGAAACAGTAAAGAGACAGACAAGATCCAACTCTTTTCCCCTGACACACACACACACACACACACACACACACACACACTCTGAAAAGAAGCAAAGAAGTTGATGTGCAAGTGAAACGTGTAGGCAAGGGATGAAAAGGTGTCCAGAGGTCTAGAAATAAGATATCATGTAATTCTTACAGTCTGTATTCACCATACCTTTTATTTTCTATATTCTGATACTTTCCTACATGGGTTCTCACTAATCCCCAAGAAGCTGCCCCTTCCCTGGTCAGCCAGTTCTTAGAGATAGAAGTAAGTCTACTCACTCAAGAGGGCTTTACAAATGTGAGCCAACCAATCCAGAGCCCAGGTCCTCACCTGCCTTGCTATGCGGCTCCCACACAAGGGGTCACTATCTACTTACCCCATCCACCTCAAGGCCAGGTGCTGGACACCCAGCAGCAACCCCAGAACTGCTGAAATCATTCAAACTGCCAATTGTAAACTGCCTCATCCCTTCCCACCCACACAAACTACATGAAAGGCTCTTGCCCCCTGCCCCTCCCTTTAGGTTCTAGATTGACCCACGAGCCCCTCCCCTTGAAATCTCAGTTTAACGACTATCTTTTCAAGGGCAGTCACCTCCTCATCCAACAGCCTTACTATGCCTAAATAACAGAACAATGTCTATTTTAAAACACGGTCACCAAGCTGCCTGTGTGACTCACCAAGAGAATGCACGCTCAGATACCTCTGAATTGTGCGTTTTCCTACACGTGTGCAGGTTTAAGTGAAAAAGAAACAAAAGAGTCAGAGAACATAAAAGAGAAGGAAGAGAAAAACATTTTTTTCTTCAGCTCTTTTAAAATAGTCATTTTGTAATAGGTAAATACAGGCTAAAGAAATTAATGTTTTAAGCAGCCTAAACTTTCATCTGTTCACCACATACTTACTTGTAGATTGTACCTTACTAAATATACTTTTGAAAAAGCCCTCTTTTTTGGAATTGTGAGTGAGCTAGTTTAATCTACATAGGACTATCAGAGAGCTATGTTTTTATATTTCTCTCTAAAAATGTATTACCAACAAATTTACCAAATGAAAATCTGTCTGGTAGCAAAAGGTTTCAATATTTTTTAATTGTTAACATTATATTGAATATATGATTATTAAATCTATTATAACAATTTCATGATAATGAGCATGGATTAGAGTCTCTGTAATGATCCATGAAGCTCTTAGGCCTTTTCAATGAGGCTCCTGGGACCAGTTTTCAGACACTGCGGACAGGGCAAGGCCATAACTGGAGCCTGCTCTCAAGAGTTTACATTCATCTCAGGAAATACATAGGCATTGCTTTTGGGGGTATGCGGTGGCAGGGGGACCTGTGTATTTCTTAGATGTCTGTCTCATAAAAGAAGACTGCAGGGAGACTTTTGGTTATTTGTGCTTCTGAGAAACCAATTTTATCACCTAGACTTAGAAATTCTAGTACCTCATATGCTGCATGCCTGCAGTTGTTTCTCATTTTAATCTGGAATTACAGAGCTACCTCCCTCAAGTTATGGCACTGTATGGGAGGCAGGCTCCTCTAAATGAATCCATGACCATCTGAGTATTTTATGAGATTACCAAAACCAATCTGACTTTGGCCCTGGGCACCTAAAAAGCAGAAACAACAAGGATGTCACTGGAAAAGGAACTTTTTGTATCTCTAAGAAAAGTATTGTGGCTATGACTACAAATCAGACAAAAGTGAAACAGGCTCTGCCTTGAGCAAAAAGATCCAAAACTTCCAAACTATTTCTTGTTGCAGTCTGAGAAATGTATCTTCTTTACATTGCTAGGTTGAGATGCTGTTCTTTCAACACAGGAAACAGGTACAGATTACCAGCTGGGTCTTCTTTCAAAGCACAGGAGAACTTGATTTTTACAGGAGCCCCCTTGACTGATGAGGAAAGAACTTGTGATCACTGAACTCCAAACGAGAGGCTGGTGTGCACTGGGACTAATGGGCTCCAATTAGAAAACCAAGACGCCACTGAGCACACTAAGGATATTTACATTCAGAAAGTTAAATTCGCAAATAAAAACAAAGATGTATTTTCAATGGCTTTGAAATGGGAGGAATCACCAAAACTAATACTGTAGCTATTCCAACAGCATGACAGTTTGTGTTTACAGTTGCTCCTCCCTTGTCTAAATTTTAAGACCCCCAGTCCATTAAAGTACTTAAGTCACACGGCTTTGGTTATAAAGAAAAACTGTGTATTTCCCCTTGCCTACTCCCTAAGTAGTGGGGCCCTAGGGTTTGAGCCTCTTTGAATGCTAATGAGTTCAATGGCCCTAGGAAAGCTGGTATCAGAAATCACACTCAGTGGATTCCTGCAACACTGCATAATTAGAAGGCAATTGTGCTACTGATCCAGCATGTAAAGCCAATGGCTGTATAATAAGGGTATTTTTCTGGATCTTATTCTGGACTATGTTTTTTGCTCCAAGGCTCAAAACATCTCCTGACAAACTACTAAGGGTTAATGGAATGTTATGGTTCTGTACCTGGCACACCTCATCAATCATACTGCTTTTTGATTCACTTCTCATGTAATTTTTATTCATGACACTTAGGTAAGTTACTTAGAATCCCTGCATCTCAGACAACTCAGACACCTGCTAAAAAAAAGGAACCAAGATTTGAGGTTTTGTTTTCCAATTATAATCATGATATGGTAGACTATCATACTTTGTAGAGGAAGGATTAAAACACCTAATTGGCTGTAACTAAGCAAACTGAGGCCTTTGATTAATCAAGCTAGCCAGCTTTCAGTTTCTGACATCAAAATTTATGCCCTCCATGAAAAAACAAGGCCACAGCCACATCACATTAAACCAACACACAATTAACAGCACTTTGTTCTAATTATCTCTGGGCACAATTAATGTTGGCCCTATGGTTCATTTTTCTTCTTTGATAGCTCTTAGAATATTTATGGAGATTAGTCCTTGATGCATCGGCCTTCTCTAGGATCTGGGGTTTTCTTATGAGCTCCCACACAAATCTGAGCCTGGCAAAGACATATTTATGCAGATTAACTCTTGACATATTGGCTTTTTCTAATATCTGAGGTATTTCTAATAAGCTTCCCTTCAGAGCTGGCCCTGGCAGTGCAATACAGTCAGAGATACCCTAATACCTTGGCCTGACTCACACTGTGAATTTTTTTGCCTTTCCCTCAGCAGTTGGTGGCAACTGATAAAAGGTTGTGTCTTGATTAAACAAGCTTTCAGGAGGCGAGAGGCCAAAAGGCTGCTGTAAAACAGCATTGCAGATGTTAACAAAGCCCAAGGTAGGAGACTCCTCCGCTTCCTCTTATTGGAAAACCTACACTGCAGATAGGCTCAGCTTCCTCCATCGTTAGCGAGATGGATGAAAATAGTATTTCTTAAAGGCAACATTCAAAGGTGATGGGTACAACTTTCATTTATGGAATGCATTTTCTTATTTTTCTCATTGCTGAGGCAAAATGCCCGGTACCCAAAGTTAAAGGAGGAAAGGTTTATTCAGCTCACAGTTTGTAGAGGGTTGAGTCCATAATCAGCTGGTTCCAAGTCCGTGTAGCATCACAGAGGAGAAACAGTTCATGGCAGGCAGAACATAGCAAAACAAAGAAGGGACAACCACAGCTCTTTCTGTCCCTTATATCTTATCCAGCGTACTTAGGGCTACACACACCCTGAGCTCTGCAACAGGAATCAAACTAAGTGTCACACACTCTAGATTCAGCCATCTCTAAAAAAAGTCCAACCTATGACTGCAGGAGGCTTTGGGGGGACATCTAGACACAAGCCATAACAGTAGATACTTCTCTACATGCCAGAAAAGTGACTTTCAAAGTTGATGGGGGTCTACTGAAAGCCATGAATACTTTCCACAGGACAAGGGATTTGCACCACAGTGTGGCATATTTCTTTGGGCATGTTTTTAATGCTCTAATGATGGCCCTCAGCACCACAAGGGGGTGCATCTTGAGGGCACTGTGGATGGGTTGTTCATGAAGAAAGCCTCTAAAAAGATTACAGGCTTGATTAGAAATCTCCAACAATTTAAAAGTAAACACTGTTAGCTCTGTTATGTATGTGCTGGGCACTTGCATATAAAGCAAAAGCTCAGCCTTTCAGTCTTCTCTTTGGCCACAGGGTCCCAGACTGGTCCACGTTTGTCCAGACACATTCTTGAGGTTGCTTCAGGCTTTTCTGCTGCTGCTAATTAAATTCCTTCTGTCCCTCTAATTTGCCTAGAAAACTGGTGAGAAGTCCAAAGACTCACAGTTCAAATTCCACCTTCTTATCTCCTTGGTTTCTCCAAAAAGAATTTTAGCTACTTTTATTGCAGGATCACATTGACCTCTGTTCGTATCACTTTACATTTTCATTTTAATATACATTATTTTTATTATTTTAATTAGTATATTGTTGTTCCAAAAGTGTGTTGCAAGTGCAGAGAAAATGTTCTGTGGATCTTTGTAAATACAGCATCCAGCAGGAGCCAAGGCTAACAAATATCAAGAAGATGGAAGAAAAGGGATGAAGACTGGTATATGTTTATCAGAAGGAGGAGGAGAAAAAGAAGACATGCAGCAGAAAAGAACACAGTATCTAGGCAGGACCATCTCTTTCTGAGTGGTTATAAATCAATTCTGACACTTAAATAACTAAAACACAAGAACTACACCAAATCATTAAATGATGGAACTGTCAATCGGGATGCTCTGACCGCTGATGACCAAGAGGTGAGCACACAATTGAAGCCAAGTCATGCAATGTCTCACTGAAGTGGAGGAGCTTTGATGGAATGACTAAGAGAGAGAATGAAATTGGGACTGGTGTTGCCGATCCAGGGCCATCATATCTGTACATGGAGAAAGTCAGAGGATGAGTCCAGGCTACAGGACAGCAGAGCTGGGAGAGGGGCAAAGCTTCCTGATGTGCTTTACTCCAGTCCTTTATTCGTTGTGCCAACTGGGTTCCTGGTTACACAATCATTGTTTCTTTTGCTTATATCACTTTGAGTAGTGCTTCTAGGACTTGAAACTGAAGAAGTAATTACAAAGGGAGTATTTCGAAAGAAAATACCAGTAATGCCTGCAGTAGTAAGTTTTCCCAAGTATTTAGAACTTTGGAACTGTTTCAATGGCCCATAGACCTTTCTACTATTTTATTACATATGGAGTGGCAAAGACAGATTCTTAGAGGGTAAAGGATGAGTGTTTTTTCCTACCCATGCTTCTCCCTTACTAGCATCATTTCTAGGATTTTGAGTTTGGAGAGCCATGAATTCTTAAGTGGCAAATCTAACTGCCTACTTGCACAACTTTTAAAAGAACAGCATGTTTAAAATACTCTATCAAAATATGCGTATAAACATTTATAAATTAAAGTTGATTACAAGAACATTATCATGTAATATAATGTAGTAACCACATTATAAGAATGTTGTTGTCACTATGCATGGGCCAGGGGGAAGACAACCAGATGCCAGCCCTTTCCCATTAGTCAGTGTCATTCGTGGGTCACAGGGAGGAGAACAAGAAGCCAGCCTCCTCTGATGAGCCAGCACCATGTACATGCTGTGGGGATGACAACCCGACACCAGCTCCTCCCAGCGCATGGGCTGGGAGACAAGAAGAGCCAAAGTCCGTACCCCTGACCATCCCCACCATGAGTTACTGGCTGATCCAGAGACACACAGGCAGAGACAATAGCTATTGAAGTAAAATACAACTTAATACTTGTAGTGTTTTGTGTTTCATTGACTTTGCAGGCCTAAAGCTGGTAATCTGATTATCTATTTAGAGGATAACAATATGCAGTATAACATTTATGGGGCATCTCCTTCTGAAGGTGGTAGCCATTGTTAATTCCCTATCATCTTGTTTTGAAGTCCTGTATCCTTTTCATTTTTCTGTTGGGTCAGATTTTATTCTATTTTGTCTTGTTTGATTTTGTTATATCTGATGGCATGGGCAGCTATTTCAAAGATGACAAGATATATTATGGTAGCTATTTTGGATTTACTATTATCTTGTTTTGAAGTCCTGTATTGCATTCATTGTTTTGTTTTTATTGGTCCTATTCTATTCGGTTTTGCTTGATTTTCCTATGTCTGATGGTATGGGCAGCTAGTCTGAAGTCAACAAGAGGCATTATGGTAGCCACTGTTGATTTCCTATTATCTTGTTCTGAAATCCTGTATCACTTACATTGTTTTGTTTTGATTGGTTTTATTCTGTTTTATTTTGCTTGGTTTTATTCTCTTTAAAATTAAAAATTAAAAAAAAGAATGTTGTGGTATGTTATTATGACAATATTAAAACAGCAAAATAAGTGTTAACAACCTAAATAGTTAACAGAATGGATTATGTAACTGGTACACAGTATCCATTATTCATTTGATAATTTCTACACAGCCAGTGCATATTTTTGAGAGTATTAAATAGGGTAGAACCTTTGGTAGATTACATGAAAAAGTAGGCTATTAAACTGTATTTTATGATTTCTTAAATACAAAAAAAAGATCAAAAATATGCTGACTTGTCAACAGAAGACCATTTTTGATTAACGTGCTGCTGCCCCTCAGTATACAATGTAGACTGATTCCACAACCTCTTAGGTATACTCTGATCCTTGAGTGGTTAAGAGCCTTACATAAAATGACATATTATCTACATATAGTTTCAACTTACAGAATTATCCAACATACCGAGGGATCAAATCATCCCTAGATTACTTGTGATACCTAATAAAGTGTGACTACTATGTAAATTTTTCTCACTTTACTGTATAAGAATATTGACAAGAAAAAAATCTGTACATGGTCAGTACCAATGTAATTTTTAAGTTAATTCAGTCCTCAAGTGGTTGAATCCAGGGATGCAGAATTCATGAGTATAGAGGGTCAACTGTTACTACTATTTATTTCTTGTATTTTCCCATTCCCACAAATGTAACTATTTATTACATTTATAATGAGAAAATTGCTAGTACAAAGCTACATACTGACATAGAATGTGAACCTTCCTCCCCACATACATCAAGACCTTTTACCAAAGAGAAGTAAATGTTGTTGCTAGGTGACTCACAGTTGGATGCAAATTAAACAGGAGAGAGATACACCACAGGTAACTTTTAAGGCATATCTGGAGTTACCTGTCAGCAAACCACCATGGGACCTAAATATAAGAAGGCAACAATCACAAATTGCTATTGAGACCACCACTGTCAGGCTGCTTTCTAATACTCTGATTTTTTTTTTCCTGACACCAGACACCAGCTCTTAGGAAATGAGAGGATGAAAGGGAGAGAAAGAACAAGGTCAGAATCTAAAGTCAATCAGGAAGGCTAACATGTTACACTTTTCTACTCATCAGCAAGGAACCAACCCACACCTGGGTTTATCCCTGACCACAGTCAGGAAAGCCTACCAAGGTGGTAAGAAGCCACTTCAAAGCACTTTTGGTTATAAACTCTACTAAGGTTCAAAATTTCCCTGGCATTGGGCACATGTGGGAGGAGCTTCTGAATCAATCTAAGTTTCAAGACTCAAGGAAAGTTCTACCGAAACCCAGAACAAAGAAAGCTAGATTTTAAGATGGTTAAAACTTATGAAAACTCTGCTGAGTCTGGTACTGAAGTGGGCCTAAATTATTTCTGTAAATTTGAACATAACTCTATATGCTTGCTACAGTTTAACTATAGTTTTTCCCCAGAGGTTTCCGTTGTGGAAGTTTAGTGGTACTAAGGTGGATGGACCTTTAAAAGACAAAGCCTAGAGGGATTAATTAGGTCATCAGGGCTACATTCTCATGAATTGATTAATACTGATGGCCATGGAGTCTGTTCCTTCCATGATCATGGTGTCCTGTCTTGCCATATGATTCCTTTTGCAATTGACTAGTTCCCTTCATGCTTTTCCACCATGTTGTGACAAATTTAGGGGACTCTCATCAGGATGCCTGGGTCAGGCAGTTTGGACCTCCTAACCACCAAAATCCTGAGACTAATATACTTCTTTATACTAAAAAGTTACCCAACCTTAGGTAACTTGTTACAGCAACACAAAAAAGACTAAGACAAAGTCATAGTGGTGGTTCTTAATCCTGGCTGTGCATGAAAACCACCAACAGAGGTTTAAAAGAATAGATGTATAATTTTCATTATACACTTAGTTAGAATTTCCTGAGTCGTATTTTAGGCATCTGACTTTTCGAAAGCTCTGTTCTTGGCATGGTTTCATCCCTGCTGCTGCCTGCACATCTCACACCTACATTTATATTTATCTCTATGTATCATCGGTTTTGCCTTTTCTACTGGATCATTCCCATGAGCACACTGGTATGCCTGATACTGATTCTTCAAGACTTTATCTTGTGCCTCTCTTCAGGTTTGACTCTCAGCACAGCCACTCCACTCCAGAGGAAAACTTCTCATATAAGCTATCTGCAATGTTATCTCCACATCTTTTTCCTTCTTGCCCACCCTAATAAAGAAATATAATTATGAAGAAATATGGCTTCTTGTCACGAAGACCCAGAGCCAATGACTATCTCTGTGCTTCATCTTATTCTCTTGAGGTTGCTCCTGAAATGTATTAATCGGCTTTCCTGTTCCCAGACAAAACACTTGACACCCGCAATTTAAGGAAGGAGAAATGTAATTTTCCTCATGGCTCCAGAGGTCCATGATTGGCTGCCTCCAAGGCAGAAGCATGGTGGGGTGGGTTGGCAGAGAAAAGCTACATTCCTTGTAGCCACCAGAAGTAGAGGGAGCTAGAAGAGACACACAGAGAAACACATCTTTTGTTATGGTTTAGATTAAAAAATATCCCCCAAAGGCCTCATGAGTTCCTAGACTGGACCTTTAAAAGGTGCTTGGATCATGGGAGCCCTGTCCTCATCAGTGGATTAACCCAAGGATGAGTTCAGAGTGAAGTGTGCTGTTGCAAGTGGGGTCTGCTTGGAAGAGGCGGGTCACTGGGGGGTG
>RJWT010006332.1:0-29342 GCA_004365215.1 Cuniculus paca
GTTCCATCACGTCTTGTTTCCCATGTCCATTTGATTTTATTTTAATTTTTAAATTTTTTATTTTTGGCACCGGGGATCGAATTCACAACCTCATGCTTGCCATACAGGCACTTATGCCACTGAGCCAAATTCCTGGCCCCATATCCATTTGTACCCTTGCCCTCATGGTTGTTTTCTTTCTCCTGTTTTACTCATCACACTTTTCTCCACATAGGAACTCTCAGTCTACATTCCTTATAAGTTCTCCGGGAAAATGGGTCTTTGCTTATTCCCTTCTCTTTCTCACTTTTTGTCTCTTGAGAAAATTGTGTTGTGGATCTCATTGTCCCTGGGACTCTGCTTTCACAGACCACCAATGGTCCTTAACCCTAATACTGCAGTGGCTAACAGTGGGTGGTATCATTGGCATCTCTAGTTGTGGTCAGATGGATCTGAGAGAAAGTATAGGAACTTCTGGGAAGATGACGAAGTGGTAAGCAGCAGAGAAAACAGGCTCTCTGAGAGTCACCATCCAGACACTGGAATATAGCATCATGAGGAAGACAAGGAGGAAGGAAGTGGATCCCCTGGACCCAGGAAGAATCTGAAGTGTAAACTGAAGCCCATAGAGAGAGTAAAAAGAAAAACTTCGACAAAGAAGAAGGCGGTAGCTGGTGACACCTTCACCCTGAGCCAGATTCACTGCATAAGAGGAGCTGTTGGAACCTGGGGATGCACAGTCACGGTAACGGTGATGGCTGATGACCCCAGAGGCCTCTGCAGAGACACACAGCAGTGGAGGGGAGTGGTGGATGTGGAGGACTGCACTGACCAGAGGTGAGAGCAGAGGACTCAGTCCTCCCACAGAAGAGAGTGATTAGCCGGGAGCCATTTTGGAGTCCAGCCCCAAAAATGCTAGAACCAGAACTGCTACTGGCTTCCTCTAGCAGCTCCTAGCTGGGTGCAGACCTGTGGAAATTGCTTGGACTGTGGCAAGCCCAATGAGTCTAGTCTTGGGGCAGGCTGCTAAGGTGATCTACCATTCCGCCATGAAGCAACTGCTGGCTTGCTGGGATAGAGTGGCATGATTCAGGACTCTCTCCACAGGCTGTCTACTAGTGAAACCAGAATCCTGGAAATGGACTATTTGTTTTTCTCTTTTGTTTGTTTTGTTTTATTTAGTTTTTTTTCTCTTTCTCCTTCATTTTTTTTTATGAGTGTGAGAGTGGTTTCTAACCTCTTTGTGGGTATGGTTCTGTTCTGTTCTTCTTTTTATCTCTTCCATCTCTCTTTTCCTTTAGTCTTCTGCACCAGTTTCCCCAAGTTGGTGGGATCCATCTTTGTCCTTCAACCTTACTTGTAATCTCTTTCTCTTCTTTCACTTCTCTATTTTCTTCTTAATCCTTTTTAAATTTTAATCCCAAGGGCAAAATTGACACATTATGGACTTATTCATTGCATATAGTTATCTGGTTTGTTTTACATTTTGTTATATAATCACAAATCTAGTTCATATGGTTAAAAGTTGAAAATTAAGGGTTAGCTCAGCTTGTCATTTTCTAGGCTGTGTTTGATGCTACTGGTACCACTACAGCCAAAACTGACATAATTGTTCTAAACAGTTGTTGGCCCTGATAATTCATGACTGAGATTAACTAAAGGTCACAGAAAATACTGTGGCACAGTGCCAAAGAATCAGGGACTAGGCCAAATGAGCAACAATTTCTCATCTCCAACAAACTGAAGGGATAAGATCTTCCAATAGAGCCAAAACCCAAAAACCAGCTATACCTGGAAAGTACCTCAGAGAAGTAATCATCACCTAAGGGTCATAAATACTAACAATAAAGCAACCCACCATAGGCAACTTACAAGCATCACTCCAGGAATTAAACTAAAAAAAGAAAAGAAATGAGAAGACACTTAAACAAGATGCAACCCCAGATATCCAGTTCAACAAAGGCAAACCCAGGAGCCAAAGAGGTGGGACAATCCAAAAGCTCTCCACCAGGTCTCTCTGAAGTGGAAACAACAAACTGATTAAATGAGGCTCTGGAAAAAATGAAATCAGAAATAATCTCTCAAATAACTACAGAGATTACCAAAATACACACCATGCTTAGAGACATTAGAACAGACTCAGAAAAACAAAACAAAACAAAACAAAAAAAAACCCAAGCAAATTATGGAAGCACAGCATAGGAAAGAGATGAAATTCATGAAGCAGATTCAAGCAGATATCCAGAAGAATAAAAACTCCATTGAAAGTATCCAAAGAAGATTAGGCCAATGTGAGGACAGGATCTCAGAAATTGAAGACAGGCTTGCAGTTAGTGACCAGGAAAAGAAAGATTTCTCAAAACTAGCAAGGGACAATGAGAAATCAATCCAACAGCTGCTAAATGAGACAAAGAAAAATACCTTAAGATTAATTGGAGCCAATGAATAAGCAGGAGATACCACAAATGACATTAAAAAATGTCCACAGATATCATGACAGAAAACTTTCCTAGTAGAGAAAAAGAATTTGACATACAGATAAATGACACATATAGAACACCAATTAGCAATGATCAAAAAAGTCTACAGTCAGGCATATCATAGTCAAGATTCCAGAAATTCAACATGAGAATAGAATCTTAAAAGCTGTTAGGGAAAAGAAACAGATCACCTATAAAGGAAAGCCCATCAAAATCACAGCAGACTTCTAAGCACAAACTCTCAAGTCAAGCAGACCTTGGAGTGAAGTACTCCAAGTCCTAAAGGAAAACAACTTTCAACCCAGATTGATGCATCCCATAAAACTATCTTTCAAAATTGCTGGAGAAATAAGATACTTCCAAGACAAAGAACATATGAGGAAATTTATGACCACCAAACCAGCACTCCAAAATGTTCTGAAGGATATTCTAGAAAGAAAAAATAAGGACTACATCTCCATGAACTCCAAGAGAAGGAATCCACCAGGGAAGGCAAATAATTAGAGGGAAGGAAAAAAAGGGTTGGAACCAATAGGAAAATAACATGACAAGGATAAATCAATACATATCAGTTATGACCATCAATGTTAATGATCTCAATTCACCAGTCAAGAGACACAGACTGGCAGAATGGATCAAGAAGCAAGATCCAACAGTATGCTGCATACAAGAAACATATTTAATTCAAAAAGAAATTCAGAGCCTGAAAGTCAAAGGATGGAAAACAATACTCCATGCAACAGGAACCCAGGAAAAAGAAGGGGTGGCTATTCTATTTGAAGACAAAGTGAATTTCAAGCCAAGACACTACATCCTCATAAAGGGAATAATCCAAGAGGAAGAGATGACAATCATAAATATATATGTAACACATACCAGTGCACCCAACTATATAAAACAAGTACTAATGGATATGAAAAATAAAATATGCCCTAATACAATCGTATTGGGAGACCTCAATACCCCACTGTCACAAAAAGACAAATCAACAAGACAAAAAATCAATAGTGAAATATTAGAACTAAATCAAACTTTTGAGCAAATGAACTTAGTAGATGTCTATAGAGCGTTCCACCGCACAACATCAGAATGCACATTCTTCTCAGCTGCACATGGGACAATCTCTGAAACAGAACACATACTGGCTCATAGAACATGCTTAAGTAAATGCAAAGGAATTGAAATGTTCCATGCATACCATCAGACCACAGTGCAATGAAATTGGAAACCCATGCAAAAGGAAACCACAAGAACTTCATAAACACATGGAAATTAAATAGCACCCTACTGAATGACCAATGGGTCACAGATGAAATTAAAGAAGAAATTAGACAGTTTTTACAGTTGAATGATAATGGCAATACAACATATTGGACCAATGGGTCACAGATGAAATTAAAGAAGAAATTAGACAGTTTTTACAGTTGAATGATAATGGCAATACAACACATTGGAACTTGTGGGACACAATGAAAACAGTCTTAAGAGGAAAATTTATAGCAGTAAATAAATACTCATATCAGGAAAACAGAGCAAGTACATATAAACAACTTAATGTTGAACCTCAAACTTCTAGAAAAAGAAGAGCAGGCTAAGTCAAAAGCTTGCACAAGGGAGGAAATTATAAAGATCAGAGCAGAAATTAACACACTGGAGATGAAAAAAATAATACCAAGAATCAATGAATCGAAGAGTTGGTTCTTTGAAAGATTAAATAAAATTGACAAACCCTTTGCCAACCTTATCAAAAAAAAGGAAGGAAAAGACTCAAATCCACACAATTAGGAATGAAAAGGGAGAAATCACAACAGACCCTGCAAAAATCAAGAAAATCACCTATACCTACTTTGAAAACTTGTATTCTAATAAGATGGAAAATACAGAAGAAATGGACAGATTCCTAGATACATGTGAATTACCAAAACTGAATCAAGAAGCTATAAAAATCCTAAATAACCCAATATCAATAAATGAAATCAAAGATGTAATTAAAAACTTGTCAACAAAGAAAAGTCCAGGTCCTGATGAATTCACTGCTGGATTCTACAAGAAATTTAGCGAAGACTTAACACCACTACTTCTCAAACTCTTTAAGGAAATTGAAAGGGAAGCAATACTCCCAAATTCTGTCCTGGAAGCAAGTATTACTCTGATTCCAAAACCAGAGAAAGACCCATCTATGAAAGAGAATTACAGGCCAATCTTCCTAATGAACATTGATGCAAAAATCCTCTATAAGATACTGGCAAACAGAATGCAGCAAATCATCAAAAAGATTGTACACCTTGATCAAGTGGGATTCGTTCAAGGGATGCAGGGATGGTTCAACATACATAAATCCATAAATGTAATACACCATATTAACAGAGCCAAGGACAAAAATCATATGATCATCTCAATAGATGCAGAAAAAGCTTTTGACAAAGTCCTTCACCCATTCATGATAAAAACCCTACAGAAAGTTGGAATAGATGGTCTTTTTCTCAATCTGATAAAAGCATCTATGACAAACCAACAGCCAATATCATATTAAATGGACAAAACTGGAAAGCTATCACTCTAAAATTAAGAACAAGACAAGGATGTCCACTGTCTCCACTCTTATTCAACATAGTCCTGGACACTTTAGCTAGAACAATTAGAAAAGAGAGATAAATAAAAGGAATATAGATAGGAAAGGAAGAAGTTAAACTTTCATTATTTTCAGATGACATGATACTCTACTTAGAAGACCCCAAAAACTCCACCAAAAGACTTCTAGATTTAAAAACCAATTTCGGTAGTATAGCTGGTTACAAAGTCAACACTCAAAAATCAATAACCTTCCTGTACATGAAGAACAAACTCACTGAGAGAGAAATCAGCAGAACAATACCTTTTACAATAGCATCAAAAAAGAAAAAAAAAAAAAGAAAAATCCTAGGAACTTATCTAACAAAGGGTGTAAAAGACCTCTACACTGAAAACTACAGTACTCTGGAAAAGGAGATTGAAGAATATATTAGAAAATGGAGAGATATCCCATGCTCTTGGGTAGGAAGAACCAATATAGTGAAAATGGCCATATTTCTAAAACTGTTATACAGATTCAGTGCAATCCCAGTCAAAATTCCAATAGCATACCTCATGGAATTAGAGAAAACAATCCTAAAATTCATCTGGAATCAGAAGAGACCTAGAATAGCAAAGGCAGTCTTGGGCAACAAAGACAAGACAGGGGGCATCACAATCCCTGACTTGAAATTATACTATAAAGCTATTGTGATAAAAACAGTGCATTACTGGCAAAACAAACAAACAAACAAAAACAAAACAAAACAAAACAAAACAAACCACAGACCCAAAGACCAGTGGAACAGATTAGAAGATGCAGAAACAACTCTAGACACACTATGCTGCCTTATCTTTGACAAAGGTGCCAAACACATTCACTGGAACAATAATAGCCTCTTTAATAAATGGTGCTGGAAATACTGGGTCTACACATGCCAAAGATTAAAACTGGACCCATATCCTTCACCATATACTAAGCTAAAATCAGAATGGATCAAAGATCTTAATAGTAAAAGAAAAACATTAAATCTGCTGGAAGATAGAGTAGGTAAAACTCTTAAAGACATTGGTGCAGGCAAAGACTTTAACAAAACCCAGATTGCATAGGAACTATCACAAAGAATCAACAACTGGGATCTCACCCTACTAAAAAACTTTTGCACAGCAAGAGAAACTACCAACAGAGTGAAGAGACAACTCCAGCTGTTCCTCAGACAAAGGATTACTATTGAGACCATATAAAGAATTCAAAAAAATCAGTCCTCCCAGATTTAAAGACTCAATCCAAAAATGGGCATCTGAGACAAATACACACTTCTCAGATGAAGAGACACAAACCACAAATAAATATGTAAAAAAATGTTCAACATCACTGGTCATTCAAGAGATGCAAATTAAAACAACACTGAGATTCCACCTCACCCCGGAAAGAATGGCTACTGTCAATAAATCAACCAGTAACAAACGCTGGAGGGGATGTGGAGAAAAAGGAACCCTTCTCCACTGTTGGTGGGAATGTAGACTAGTGCAACCACTGTGGAAATCAGTCTGGACATTCCACAAAAAGCTAGGATCCCATTTCACCCAGTTATTTCTTTTCTGGATATCTTCCCAAAATAATTAAAAATATCAGGCCACAGTGATATATTGCACCCATGTTTATAGCAGCACAGTTTATAATAGCCAGATCTTGGAAACAACCTAAATGCCCACTGACTGAGGAATGGATAAAAAAGATGAGGTATTTTTATACAATAGACTACTACTCAGCCATAAAGAAGGATAGACTGGACACTTTTATAGGTAAATGAATGCAATTTGAGAACATACTCATTAGTGAAATAAATAAGACACACGTGTAAACATTGTTTCACTAGTGTGCCAATCTGAAAGAAAAAAGTATGTATTTGTATATAAAAACAATAGTTAAGATAGTTGTACTACTGATTTCTATGAGTTCACTGAACAGAAAGATTTGTGCTGGTATTGTTTGGACATTTGAGTGCAGATGTCTTGTGCTCTGGGTGAATGATTTGGGGATGACAGTGTGCAAAGTATGTACCATTGTTACCCCATGATTCACTTGTTATGAAATTTTGTTGTAGTTCTTTTGTTTTGTTCTTCCTCTTCTTTTTTCTTTCTTTTTATCCTTGAATAAAATGGATTTGGAAAAAAAAAAGAAAGTATACTGGGGCTTGGAGGGAGACTTTCCTCTCAGAAAAAATACTCCTGAGATAAATGCCTTCCCATCACTCCTTTCTTCCTGTCACTGAACATGCTTTTATGAGAGAGATGTTTGGAACAAGGCAGACATCTTGTTGGTAGAACAACCATGGGGGTGTTGACATAGGGACTGGACACATGGATCTTCTGGAACATTCTAGAATGTTCTAGAACCACTGACACAAAGTGAGAAAAATAATCCCCCTTCTTGTAAAGGCACTTCTGATCTGATATTGTCACCCCAGCCATAAGCATTCTGTGCTCATATTTACTGAAGAGGAAAGTGAGAATTAGAAAGGTAAAGAAGTCACTCAAGAACCCAGAGCAAAAGAAAGAGCCTAGGTTCAAACCAGGGTCAGATGCCAGGGGCCCAGGATCCCTGTATATAGTACCTCATGCAAGGAAAGGCTCTCTGGCTAAAACTGATGCTGTCTTCAAAACCCAGTGCCCTCTCCCAGGCTGAGTAAATTTCTTTTATTTTTATTATGTTTAAACAATTTTATTGAGATTTAATTTATGTAAAATAAACTGTTAAGCTGCACATATTTAAAATGTACACTCCAGTGAGCTTTGTTGATTATATACCTGCAAAACAGCCAAAATTCCTCTATTGTATCACCTCAGGTCTCCTTATGCCCCCTTCTCAAGTCATGCCTTCTTCCACCCCATTCCCAGGCATCCACAGGTCAGATTTCTGTCCCTATAGCTTTTAATATTCTTATCAGGAATGCCTATGAGTTAAAGTCGTATCAAATTCTTGAACACTTGGTACTGTCATTCCTTTTCATTTTGCCCATCCTAGTGAGTGTGCAATGGTATCACACAACTTTATTTTTCACTTTTGTGTTGGCTATAATGCTAAGCATTTTTATATGTTTATTTGCTATGTGCTTATGTTTTTTGTTAACTGTTTATTCAAATATTTTGTCATCTTATAAATTAAATGTTTAAATTGAGTTATAAGAATTATTTACATATTTTGCACATAAGTCCCTTATCAGCTAAGTATGTTGCAAATATATCCTTCCAGCTTGTGACTTGCCTTCCATTTTTTTCTTTCTTTTCTTCTTTTTTCCTTCCCCTCTTCCCACCTTCCTCCATCCATCCCTGTCTCTCTCCTTCCCTTCCTTCCTCCAGCCTTCATTTCAGCTTGTGGCTTCTGCCTTCCATTCCTTTTTCTTCTTTCCTTCCATTCCCCCCTCCATTTTCCCTTTCGCTTTTTTGCATTGCTTGGGGTAGATCCCAGGGCCTTGCACATGCTAAGCAAGTGCTCTACCACTGAGCAACACCACTAATTCTGCTTTCCATTTTCTTACTGATATCTTTGAAGAGAAAAAATAATAACATTCAAAAGTTTTTTACTCTTCCTGCTCTGTTAAGGTCAACGAAATCAAAGATTCTCAACATAAGCCATTATACTTTTTATAGATGTGCTTATGAATACATTTATAGCTTTAATTACAACATACATAACACATAAACAGAATCCCAAATAGATTCTTAAGTTCAATGAATTAAAAAATTAAAATAAAACTTTAAAGTGCTTCATAATAATTAATTAGGTTTAATTTACATATTTTATACATTATAATCTTCAAGGAAAGAAACTTTACATATTAAGATTACTTAAAATAATTATTATTTACTGAATTTAGTTATGAAGATTTTTTTGGTATTTTGAAAATGTGTATAAGAAAGGAATCATTTGTTTAAAGGTTTATAATTAACTCAGTAGGAATTAGGAAGTTAGCACTATTTAACTGTGATATTTTATGACATTCCATTAATAAGGTTTTCTCTCTATTCTTTTCATTATTTTTATCAATGCACCTTAGTGATACAGAATAATGGGTTTTGTTTTGACATATTTATACATGCATACAACATACTTTGATATTTTCCACCCCCTCTCCCACCCTTAATCTTCCGTCTCTCCCCTCCCTTATTACCTTGCTCTTCTCTGTTGGTCTCCTTTCTACATTAATGTCATCTCTTCCCTCCATTCTTTCTGCCTTTCTTGATTCCAAATATAAGAGTAAACATATGATATTTGTCTTTCTGAATCTGGCTTACTTCACTTAACATGATGATCTTCAGCTCCATCCATTTTCCTGCAAATGACACAATTTCATTATGAATTCACCATTGTGAATATAGATCACATCTTCTTTATCCACTCATCTGTTGGCAGGTGATTAGGTTGGTTCCATAGCTTAACTCTTGTGAAATGTGCCACAATAAATATGCGTATGCAGGTGTCCCTGCAGTATGCGGACTCTAATTTGTTTAATTTTATACTAGGGAGTGATATAGCTGGATCATATGGAAGTTCTATTTTTAGTTTTTTGAGAAACCTCCATACTGATTTCCATAGTAACTGTACTAATTTACATTCCCATCAACATTGTAGGGGGTTCCTTTATCATTGCATCTTCACCAGAATTTATTGTTTTTTGATTTTTGGTAATAGCTATCATGATTGGGCTGAGATGGAATCACCAGTACTTTTGGAGACCAAAATCTTTAATACAGTCCAAATCAGTAATATTTTGTTCTGTAGCTCATATCTTCTGTGTTGGCTGAGTAATAGGATTTTACAAAATTTTTTCATTCAGCAAATATGGGAAGTTGTTGGCTATAATTTCTTCAAATGCTTTTTTTTCCCTGCTCTTTTATTTCTGACACTCATATTACCTATAAATTAGAGCTTCTGACATCGTGTCTTAGGTATCTGAGTCTTTCCTGTTTTATCCAAGCCTTTTTCTCTTTTCTTTTCAAATGGATACTTTCTTTTGATCTATCTTCATTCACTCTTTCCTCTCTTTCATTCTTCTGTCTAGCCCACTTAGTGAATTTTAAAATTTCAGATATTATTGTATTTTTTTCAGTTCTGAAATTTCCACTTGAGTTTTTATATGTTCTATTTCTCAGATTAGTTCTTCCTTCTTTCCATTTTGATCATTTCAACATCTGGGGTTATCTTTTCCTTTAAGGGTGACTCACATTTTCTTGCCTTTTTCTATGTCAATTAATTTGAGCTTGTATCTTAAAGCGCCTTCTAAATGCTAGGCTGTATAGAGTCTGGATTCTGTGATATTTTTCTGAGAATGTTGAGGTTTTTCACTGTAGCATGCAATTAACCTGATTACACTCTAACTGTAAGTTTTCTGGTGTTTGCTTTGGGCATTGGTCAAATTGCAGTTCAATTCTTTAAGCTTTTGCTGTTCTGCTCATACTGCTTTGGGGGTAAATCAGAGCTCTGTGAAGTTCATACATAAAATCAGGGGATTTCTGTCTTCAGGTCCCTCTCTGCTAGAATTCTTCACTGTCCAGTGACCTGGGTTGTTTCCTCTGGTTCCTTTGGTATAAGTGATTACAGGTTTTTACTAAAAATATTATTTGGTCATTGAGGGAAACCTCAATGAGCTGTGTAGGAGGACAGAAATCTGCTCATCATCTGTCTGCCATTGGGGGAACGTGGTGAGCCTGTGGGAGGGGAGAAATCCTACTCATCTCCTCTCCACCACCCCAGGAACCTCAGTCCAGAGGAACCCAGGTGCCTGGCATATTCCCTACACCATGGGATGGGTAGCCAGCATGGGAAGCACATAGAACTTGGCAACTGACTTGTCCACTCTAACAAGGGGAAACACACTACATAAAAACTCCCAATTTACAATTGGTTGTGTTATATAGATACAGATTTTTCTCCTATGGTCTAAAGTATAAAATCAATAGTTACCACAGTTTGTCAATTTCTAAATTGTGCTTCATGCTATCATTATTGCTAATTGAACTACTGTGGCTAGGATGTCATATCTGTTGCAATTAGTTGTTCTCCCTTGTGTAATAATATTGGGAATACTGGGGTAGAAACCCCACCACAGCCCTACACTGAAAGACTGGGAACTGATCCAAACAAAAATCAACATTCTATTCTCAATTAATTGGGAAGGTAGGGTATTGGGACAGACACAAACCAAGAATCTCCTATACACAGAAGATATACTTGAAGGACAGACTTTTCCTAGTGATACTAGTGATATTGCTGCCTACTATCAAAACTCACAAGGATCATCACAGAAAATGAAATTCAAATTTTTATGAAATAGAAAATGTCAAGATGAAGAAGCAAAATGCAATCTCAGATCTCCAGCCCACCCAGAACAAGTCAAGGAGACATAAACATAGAATAATTGGAAGTCACACAAGTGAAATTTCTGAAACGAGAGCAACTGAATTAAAGAAGCAACTCCACGAGACTGTAAAGGAAATCATGTCAGAAATAATCTCTCAGGTAAAAAAAGAAATAACCATAATGAAAGAATTGCTGAGCATATCTAAAAAGACACAGAAAAAATAGAGGAGCATTGGAAAATGATGAAAACCTTGAATGAACATCTAGGAAAAAATTAGAATGTGTGAAACAGATTCAAACAGATATCCAGGAAATTAAAAATTCCATTGAAATCTGGCAAATCTGCTTGAAGAAAACTTAAGATAGACTTTCAGACCTTGAAGTCAGGGTTATACATAGTGATCACAAAAGGAAAGATCTCTTAAAAATAACAGGGAACCAGGAAATAACAATTGAACAGCTGTAAGATGATACAAAGCAGAACAATATAAGACTGGTAAGTGTCAATAAAAAAGCAGGAGTCAACACAAATGATGTAAAAAGATTATTTGCATAAGTAATAGCAGAAAATTTCCCATGCATGGGAAAAGAGTCTAACATACAGATAAATGAGGCATATAGACCTGCAATTAGCCACAATCCAAATAAATCTTCACCCAGACATATAATAAAGATCCCAGAAATTCAGGACAAGAACAGAATATTAAAACCTGTTAGAGAAAAACAAGCACCTATCACCTATCAAGGAAAGCCCATCAGAATCATGGCAGACACCTCAAAACAAACCATCAAGTCAAGAAGAGCTTGGAGTGAAGTATTTCAAGTACTGAGAAAAATCAACTTCCAACCCAGATTGATGTACCCTGCAAAATGATCTCTCAAGATTAATGAAGAAATAAGATACTTCCATGACAAAGAACAACTGAAGAAATTCATGATCACCAAACCAACCCTACAAAGAGTACTAAAAGATATTCTAGAAAGAGATAAAAATGAGCACAATTTCAAGAACAATAACAGAAAGAAACCACTAAGCAGGGCAAACAATTAAACAGAGGAGAAAAGTGGGGGACCAACAGCAGGAAGACAACATGACAAAGATAAGCCAATACATATCAGCTATAATTATTAATGTAAATGGCCTCAATTCACCAATCAAAAGAAATAGACTGGCAGAGTGGATCAAGAAACAAGATCCAACGATATGCTGTATATAAGAAACACATCTAAATAAAAAAGAAACTCATAAA
This sequence comes from Cuniculus paca, assembly GCA_004365215.1. Lineage (NCBI taxonomy): Eukaryota > Metazoa > Chordata > Mammalia > Rodentia > Cuniculidae > Cuniculus > Cuniculus paca. The sequence continues at coordinate 12,624 of RJWT010006332.1, forward strand.
CAGAAAGTCAAAGGATGGAAAACAATATTTCATGTGACAGGAACCCAGAAAAAAGTAGGGGTAGCTATTCTGTTTTCAGAAAATGTGAACTTCAAACCAAAAATGATCAAAAGAGATAAAGAAGGTCACTACATATTTGTTAGGGGAAAATTCAATAGGAAGAGATAACAATCACAAATACATAAGCACCAAATATGGGAACACTCAACTATATAAGACAAATACTAATAGACATGAAAAGTCAAATATGCAATAACACAATTGCAATGGGGGACCTTAATACCCCATTGTCACAAAGTTATAGATCAATGAGACAAAAAATCAGCAAAGAAATAACAGAACTGATGTGAGAAGATATGAACAGCTTTTTCGAAGAAAACAAAGGACATTAAGGTAGCCATTGTTGATTTCTTATTGTCTGATTTGAAGGCCTGTAATGCTTTCACTCTTTTGTTTTAGCTGGTTTTATATTATATTGTTTGGGGTTTATTGCGTGTGCATGTATGAACCATTTTGAAGAAAACAAGAGGCACTAGGGTAGCCATTGTTAATTTCCTGTCATTATGTTTTGAAGATCTGTATTGCTTGCAGTGTTCTGTTTAACTCTGTTTTGTTTTGTTTTGTTTTGTTCTCTTTAAAATAAAAAAAAGAAATAACAGAACTGAATCAAACATGTGAACAAATGGATTTACTAGATGTTTACTGAGTGTTGCACCCAATATCAGAACACACATTTTTCTCAGCTGTACATGGGACATTCTCTAAACTAGACCATATATTAGCCCAGAGAGCATGCTTAAGTAAATGCAAAGGAATGGAAATTATCCCATGCATATTATCTGACTGTAGTGCAATGAAATTGAAAATTAATGATAAAAGAAACCACAAAAACTCCATAAACATATGGAAATTAAATAACACCCTCTTGAACAATGAATGGGTCACAGATGAAATTAAAAAAGAAATTAATATCTACAATCAAATGGAAATGCAAATACAACTCACTGGAACCTGTCAGATGCAATGAAAGCAGTCCTCAGAGGGAAATATATAGTGGTGAATTCTTATATCAGGAAAATAGAGTACAAATAAATAACCTAATGCTGCACCTCAAGTTTCTAGAAAAAGAAGAGCAAATCAAGCCCAAAGACCAAAGAAAGGAGGAAATTATAAATATCAGAGCAGAAATTAATGCAATTGAGACTAAGAAAACAATACAAAGAATTAATGCATCAGAGTTGGTTCTTTGAAGGAATAAATAAAATTGAGAAACCCCTAGCCAGCCTTATCAAGAAAAGGAAAGAAAAAACTCAAATTTATGCAATAAGGAATAAAAAGGGTGAAATAACTACAGATTTTGTGGAAATTCAAAAGATCATCAATAGCTACTTTGAAAATTTTTACTCACAGGATGGAAAACACAAGAAATGGGCAGATTCCTAGAAACATATGAATGATCAAATCTGGATCAAGAAGATATAAAAATTCTGAACAACCCAGTATCAGTTAATGAAATTGAAAACATAATTAAAAACTTACCAACAAAAAAAGCCCAGGTACTGATGAATTCGTGGCTGAATTTTGAAGAAATTTAGAGGATATTTAACACCCTTATTCCTCAAACTCTTTAATGAAATTGAAAGGGAAGCAATTCTGCCCAACTCATTCCTGGAGGAAAGTATGACTCTGATACCAAAATTGAAGAAAGACCCAACCAAAAAAGAGAACTACAGACCAATCTCCCTAATGAACATAGATGCAAAAATCCTCAGTAAAATACTAACAATCAGAATGCAGCAAATCCAGGAAGTACACACCATGATCAAGTGGGATTCATTCCAGGAATGCAGGGATGGTTCAACATATGCAAATCAATAAATATAATACACCATATCAACAGAGCCAAAGACAAAAGTCACATGATCATCTCAATAGGTGCAGAGAAAGCTTTTGATAAAGTTCAATACTCATTCATGATAAAAATCCTACAGAAAATTGGAATAGATGGTCTTTTTCTCAATCTGCTAAAAACCATCTATGACAAACCAACAACTGATATCATACTAAATGGACAAAAACTGAAAGCTTTCACCCTAAAATCAGGAATGAGACAAGGATGTCCACCATCACTACCCTTATTCAGTATGGTTCTTGAAACATTAGCCAGAGTGATTAGATAAGAAAGACAAATAAAAGGAATAAGGATAGGAAAGGAAGAAGTTAAATTATTATTATTCACAGATGACATGATACTCTACATAGAAGGCCCCAAAAACTCCACCAAAGGACTTCTAGAATTAATAACCAATTTCAGTAGTGTAGCTGGATACAAAGTCAACACTCAAAAATCAATAGCATTCCTGTATATAAACAACAAACTCACTGAGAGAAAAATTATGGAAATAACACTTTTCACAATAGCATCCAAAGAAATGAAATACTTAAGAGTCAATCTAACAAAGGAAGTAAAATATTTATACATTGGAAATTACTATACACTTAAAGAAATTGAAGCAGATTTCGGAAAGTGGAAAGGTACTCCTCGTTCATGGATAGTAAGAGCCAACATTATGAAAATGTCTATACTTGCAAAATTATTATATAGATTTAATGCAATCCTGATCAAAATACCATTAGCATACCTCACAGATCTAGAGGAAACATTCATAAAATTCATCTGGAACCAGAAGAGACCTAGAATAGTAAAGGCAATCCTGGGAAACAAAGGTAAGGCAGGAGGCATCACAATCCCTGACTTAAAATTATACTACAAAGCTATTGTGATAAAATCGGCATGGTACTGGTAAAAAAAAAACAAAAAAAAACAAAAACAGACCTGAGGATCAATGGAACAGAATAGAAGATTCAGACACAACTACAAACACACTCAGCCACCTTATCTTTAATGAAGGGGCCAAAAATTTCACAGGAAGAAAAACAGCCTCTTAATAAATGGTGCTGGAAAAACTTGCTTTCTAAACGCCAAAGACTAAAACTAGACCCATGTCTCTCGCCATGCACTAAAGTCAAAATGGATCAAAGATCTAAATATTAAAACAGAAACATTAAATCTATTGGAAGACAAAGTAGGTAGAAATATTGAAGATGTATAGGTAGGCAGAGATTTCATGAGTGAAGTGCAAACTTCATGGAAAATACTTCAAAGAATCAACAATTGGAATCTCATCTTATTAAAAAGGTTTGCACATCAAAAGAAATCACCAATAGAGTGAAAAGAATTGGGAAAAAATTTTAGCCAGGTGTCCATCAGACAAAGGATTTATATCTAGAATATATAAATAATTGAAAAACATCAGGACCCCAAATTCAAAGACCCAATCCAAAAATGGGCATCTGAGATGAACCACACTTCTCAGATGAAGAAATACAAAATGGCAAACAAAACATGAAAAAATGTTCAGCATCATTGATTATTTATTGGTCAGAAATGCAAATTAAAACAACGCTAAGATTCTGTCTCACACCAGAGAGAATGGCTATCATCAAAAAATCGTCTGATAAGGACTTATGGGAAAATGGCAGAGTGGTGAGCAGCAGAGAAAGAACCTCTCCAAGTTTTAGTGTCCAGCCCCGGGAATATAACAACCCGAGGAAGAGAAGGAGAAGGGAGATGGGACCCAAAGACACAGGAATGATGTGAACTTGAAGCTCATGGAGACAGATATTCAGGAATCCAGCAAAAATAAGAAAACCAGGGGTGGTGGCCCTGTCAGACAGGGAGAAGCAACAAGGAAGCCATGCAGGCCCCACCTCCATTCACTGGCGGAGGCACTGCCAGCTGGGGAGAGGCAGCAAGGAAGTCGTGTGCCCCCCTGCCACTGTGTGCTGGTAGAGGCCCTGCTGGCTGGGGAGAAGCAGCAAGGAAACCGTGTGTCCCCCACCCTGTGTGCTGGCAGAGGCACTATTGGCTGGAGAGAAGCAGCAAGGAAGCCATGCAGCCTCCTTGTGTGCTGGCAGAGGCCATGGCAGCCAGTGAGAGGCAGCAAGGAAGCGGTGCAGTCCCCAGTGTGCCAGCAGTGACCCTGCCAACTGGGGAGAACCAGCAATGAATCCGCCTTTGTCTCCCTCCCCTCCCACTGTAAGCATCCGGACATGACACAAGCTGAGATGATGATAACTGAAGTAGGAAAGCAACCTGACATTTGTGTTGTTTGATTGACTGTGCAAGCCTGGGGCTGGTAGTCCAAGCAACTATTTAAAGGATAACAATATGCAATATAGTAATGATTGTGGATTTCCTACTGTCCTATCGCTGTTTTGTTCTGTTTCATCTTACTGTTCTGTTTTATTCCCTTTAAAAAAATCATCTAATAATAAATGCTGGTGGGGCTGTGGGGAAAAAGGAATCCTTCTCCATTGTTGGTAGGAGTGTAGACTGGTGCAAACACTGGAAATCAGTGTGGAGATTCCTCAAAAAGCTATGAGTAGAGGTCCCACTCAACCCAGGTATTCCCCTTCTGGGTATTTTTTCTAGAAAAACTGAAAACATTATATGACAGCAATATTGGTGCATCCATCTTTATAGCAGCACAATTTGTAATAGCTTAATCTTGAAAACAACCCAAATGCCCATGAACTGAGGAATGGATAAAAAAGATATGGTATTTTTATACAAGGGAGTACTACTCAACCATAAAGAAAGATAAACTCGAGATTTTTACAGTTAAATGGATACAACTTGTGACCATACTCATAAGTGAAATAAATCAGACTCCCATGTGTAAACATCACATTGTCTCCCTAGTGTAAGAAACTGAAAGAGTAAGTAAGATCCAAAAGGTACAATAAATATTGTGAGAGGGAAAGAAACTGCTCAAGAGGAAAGAACAACTGAGATGGGGGAAAGGAGAAAGAAGGAAGGGGAAAAAATATATAAACACACCCAAGATAGCTAATTGTACTGCTAATCCAATTAGTTCATTGAAAGGAACAGTTAGTGCTTATAATGTTTGATTAATTTTGTATGCCTATATCTGGTAATCTGAGCAGCTATTTTGAAGATAACAATATGCAATATAATTATCATTGTTAATTTCCTATCATCTTGTTTTGAAATTCTGTATTTTTTTTCATTCCATTTAAAATAAAAAATTAAAACAAAACAAAGCGAACATTATCCTTGATGTGCTTCCTTACAACTGTGGCTTGCGCTCAGGATGAAGTAGTAGGAAGGGGAAGGAGAGGGACTCTTTCATAATAATGCTTCTCTAAGTTTTAATTTGATTTATTTAGCTTTTTAAATTTATTTTTAAAATGTGACATTTAAGGTATTTTCTTACTATGATGGAACAAATTAACATACCTATTATCTCATATAGTTACTATTTTCCTCCTAGTAGTAGAACAGTGATAATTTACCCATTTAGCAAAATCCCTCAACACAATACACTGCAACTGTGGTCTTCTTTATACATTAGATCTTTTGATATTCTATGTATTTTTTTACTTCATATACAGTGACCTACATCTCTCTGTCTCATCTCTCCCCAAACCCAACTCTGGTAACCATTGTTTTATTCTCTATCTCTGTGTATTTGGCTAATTTTTTTTATACTTTATATATAAGTGAGATCATGCAATATTTTTCTATGTCTGGCTTACTTCCCGTAGCATAATGTCCTTCAGGTTGTGATCAATGGCAGGATATCCTTTAGTTTAAAGGCTATATTTTGTTTTATGAAAATATATGTATGTTTCTACACATACATGTATACGCATACATATATATTTATGTACTCATTCTATATCTCGGTATACACCTGATTATTTATCCATTAGTCCACGAACACCTAAGTTGTCACCACCTCACAGACATCTGCACTCCCATGTTCACTGCAGCATTATTCTCTAAGTTTTTATTTACTTTCCAAATCAACAGGTAGTGTTTAGAGTTTATATAGTTACCTGCCGGGAGACTTAAACCACTGAACTCCAGATGCAGTCAAATTCCTTTTTCCTTAATGTGCTCTGGTGGGATGTTTCCCAAGATCCTCATTCTTTCAGTCTTCCATCTTTCTCTTCCTTTGCTTAAACAAAAGTGTTAAGGTTCTTGTTCTGCCCTCAGGTCTGTTGCAATGCTGCTAATTTTCTCAGGAACCCTCTTCATTGATGCAACCTCTGAGTACCCTACCTGTAACCTTTACTGTGAGTCAGTCCCTGGTCTAGCCCACCTGCTTGGTTACTGTATGGTACTCATTCCGTGAACCAGGTTTAGAATAACAAGACGTCAGGACATTTATATTATTACCTCTAATTTCTTCATTGTTGGCCAGCAACCAAAGGTAACAGTGCTATTACTAGCTATGTATTGATCTGTTGATAAAACTTATTTTTGGGGGATAGGGTACCAGGAATCGAACTCAGGGCCTCACACTTGCCAGGAAGGCACTGTGCCACTGAGCTTATATCCCTGGCCCTATAATACTTAACTTTGACAATGACCATTCCAGAAGAACTACAGGTTGCACATTCCTAACTTGAAAATCCCAAAGTCAAAGTGCTCCAAAATCTTAACTTTCAGAGTCTGGACTTTTGGCTTAGGGATGCTTGACCAGTAAAGCAAATATTCCAAAATGTGAAAAAAATCAAAATCGAAAACACTTGTGATCTCAAACACTTCAGATAATAGATACTCAGCCTGTACCACGTGGTTCAAGAATATAGCCTTTTTTCCTTGCTTCTTCTCTGATATTATGGGTTCATACTGATCATCGGTATGTGACTTTCACGGTCATGTAGCTTTACTTATTCCACAATTGTTCCCAAGTGTTCTGTGAGCAGTTACTCTATGTCCACAGGCACAGAATGGCATCAGGAACAAGGTGGTGAGTGCTTTTATCTTGCTAGAGGTTACATTTAAAGAACATTAAATTGGCACATTTCTTAATGACGCATTATGAAGATAAAGGAGATGGAAATGGGATGTCAGGAGACAAGGAGCAACTTTGGTTGTGAGATATGGTGACATGTGATCTGGGAGGTGAAACCAAAATGATGACCAGAAACCAATGCCTAGCAGAGGAAACAGCAAGTGCAAAGAAAGGCAGCATCTCTGGAATGGCCAGCAGAAATGGCGTGCGATGAGGCTTGAGAGATGGACATGGGGTAGAGTGAAGCGGACCAGGGATTCATACCAAAGACTTTTAAGAACATCAAACATGAAAAGGCTTACTTTTTAAAGACAGGTGTCAGAACACAATAATAAAGGGTGACATAAGTATTCAATCAAATTCATTTGTACAGATAAAACCTAAAAGCAAAATCCAATTTGTATGTGTGTTGTCACTAATATTAAAAAAAAAAGGAAATAAAGTCCACTAGAAGAAAAAGAAAATTTACTCAATAAAATATTTTCTAGAAAAATGCCACAGGTCATTTTTATTCCAAAAAGAACTCCCCATTTAATATATGCATACCTTCACATACACACACACATGAGGTCTCCAGTGACACAAGACAGTATTTTATGAAGTTATAAAAAATACCTGTCAAGCACTATTTCTTGCAGGTGCAACCAAAACTGCTAAGGTTATCTGAGTAAGAAATCCCTGGTGTCTATTATGGAAAGCTTTTAATAGCACTTGCCTTGACAAATTATTCCTCAGCCTTCCCCTCACCCCCAATTCAATATAATATTGCCATTTAATTTTGTGACTGCACATAGTCATGTGAAATACTACTTGGAGAATAAGTATGAAGAGTTCAAGTAAATACAAATGATACTTTCACTACCTTCTCTCCAGATTTTACATTAGAATACAAACTACAATTGTAATATATATATATATATATATATATATATATATATATATATATATATCACAGATTCTATAGTTACCTACATCTCGTATCTTCAACAAGTACATGAGGCAAATGGTCCTATTCATTTCTTCAGGTTTAAAACTATTGTTTGCCTTGTAATTCTGTTGGGAGCTCATAGTCTCATAATGCTGAAAATCACACAATATGACAAAATGGTCTGATGGCCCCATTTTTCCAACTGTAGAAGAAACATGATCGAAGATTTCAAGATAAACTTATTTTGTCAAAAAGTAAATGCAATTGAGTGATCATCAAGCTAACCTCATTCACAACTCACTGTTTTGAGTCTTGGCAACCCAACTGAAGATCACTTTAAGGAATCTTCTTTAGCAATTTTTTTTTAACAACTAATTGGAAGGGTAGGGGAACTGATGTTTCTTACACACTGGGGTGGGAACTATAAAACAAGGAGTGCACCAGTCTGTTTTCCATCTACTATAATGAAATACTTGAGGTTAGGTACTTTATATGAAAAGGTTTATTTATCTCACAGTTCTGGGAGCTCAAGAGCATGGTGCAGGCATCATCTTGGAAGCAGGTTGGCTCTCTGGTGACGGCCACATGGCAGATGGTGTCATAATGGCCACAGCATGTGGAAGGAGTGCTCATATCACAAGACAGGAAACCAGAAAGCCACGGGGCCCCCAAGGAATACTACACTATTGCCTTCTAAGGGTACACATCCAATGACCTAAGGACTTCCCACTAGGCTCTGCCTTTTAAATGTCCACTGCATTTTTTACATCACCAAATTGGGCACTATGCATCATCGTGGGAAGAAATCAAAACCGTGGCAGGGAGTGGAGCAGTCTGACAGACGAGTTCCCACTGTGGACAAAGCTGTGTACTGTGAGCCATTCGGTTCAGTTTCTTAACCTCTAGTGAAAATTGTTGGGAGCAACCTGCTCCTTCTCCAGACTTCACCACACTGGACCAGGTTCAATCAGGGAAGGGGTTTACTAGTCTTTCCAAAGTTTTGTAAATCCCAGCATGAAATCCAAAGGTTTCCAGTCAACACTGGGTGTTCTCTCAGGCAAGGTAGTCAAAGATGCTGAACACTGCCGTGTTGCTGCAGCTGAGCTGGGACCAAACTTTCAGCTCTGAAATGCAGTTCCAAGAAAGACAAGGTAGTGTTCAGAAGCAGGGGCTTGAGACTTGGATTGCCTACATCCTGACACTTGTATTTCCACTGATGAACTGGGTGACCTTGGTCACGTGCCCCCACCTTTCTGAACCAAAGCACTCGAGACACACAGAACATTCAAAACCACAGCAAGTGCACTCATGACATCTTTTATTGTTTTTCACCATATTAAAGCACTTATTTTTGATTTTTTTAAACAGTGTTATGTACTAATAGTGATCTATTATTTGAGTGATACATTAACATATTTCCTGGTCCTCAGAAACATTTTTCAACTTTATTCTGCATCTCTTAATGTTGTGGAACACAGGTGTTTTGTTATTCAAAAATTGTAGGAATTTCATATGATTCCTTTTTCTTAGCATTTTCTTGGGTATTTCTAATCAATTCTTTGACTTACTAGGTTTTTGTCAGAAATGGATTTACTTAGTTTAATTCCCACTGCTTTTAATTATCTCCATATTCTTTCCCATTTTTTTTTTTTTTTGCAGGGAACATGAGAAAGAGAGCATCTTCTTTAGTCCTCTCTGATTAAACTCTTCCCATTTCCCTCCGGAGAGTCCCCCATTGTGGAGTCACAGCCCATGTGTTTATGGTCCTACTGTCACCACCTCCCATGTCTCCAGTGGCTCATTAGTTATGCCTCTTCTGACTTCTTACATTCAAATTTGTTGTAAAGAAAAATAAACACAAAATAAGAGCGAAGCAAAGCACCACAAGGACATTCTAGTTTGGAAAATCTTTAATTTTTTGCACATAACAATGAACAATGGTATGTCACCAATTTGTGGTATAATTAATTCGTCTTTTGTTCTTTATCATAAATTTACATATCCAGTTATCTATTTAATTTCCTGTCGTTTTGCTATGATGATTAAAAATCTTTAACAAGAAAGTTTTTTACTTAATGGACTTTGTAATTCATTTGTAACCAGTCAGTTTTTAAAAGTTGGTGTAGGTTTAGTGAATACTACTGCATAATCCTGAGAAGTTTCCCTGATGGAATTTGGAGTACCTGGTTGTTCACCAGGAAAATTCGTGAAAAACACTACATGGATTGGCTGGATATGGTGGTACAGTCTGTAATCCCAGCTACTTGACAGAGTGTGGTGGGAGAACTGAAAGCCCAAGGCCACCCTGGGTAATTTAGTGAGACCTGGTCAAATAAAAAGGCTAGGAATGTAGCTCAACACCCCTGGGTTCAATCCTCACAAAAGAAACAAGCAAGCAAGCACGTGAACAAACTATATGGATAAGAGCACACCAGGGCCAGGAGCTGTTAAGGAGATGCAGCAAAGCATATTATATAAAAACAATGCTGGCTTTGAATAACTGATGCTGTTCTGCCAAGGGGTACTGACACTTGGTGTCAGGTTAGCATGGCTGAAAGCCTGTTTTGGCCCCACCAGAATTTCTGCTTTGCTTTTGTTGAGAAGTCTGCATCAACTCCCACTTTTTTGTTGAAGCAGGTGAAGTTTTGAGGCTGGTAAACCAAGTGGCATTCCAACCCCAAAAGAATTCTGCTGTCAACTGACCCTAGCACCAGAAAATTGTTGATGAACAAACTGGGTTGCAGAGTGACTTTCCATACCACATCTCAGGGCCTTGATTCCAGTTTTCTGGGTGAGATTTTCATAAACAGCCAATTTTTGTGCAAAGGTAACTTATGTAGCTGTCAGAAAGGCAAATTCAAGTTCTGACTTGTATCAAGTGTATTCTGTTCCCAGCATTAGCAATAACTGACACTTTAGAATTTAACAGCCAATAGTAGATACTTGGCTGTGTTAAAATAAGTCTACATGGCTCTGGTGAGAGACAGAGAGTGAGAGAGAGCTATTTGTTTTGCTAAAAAGGAAAGGAGATGACCTTTGTTTTGTTAACATTGTGGGAGTCATGACCACAATTTAATACAATCAGATACAGTTTGTTCAAGGAATTATGAAAGATCACACTTGGATATCAAGCTGGGACTGAGGTCAATAGGTAGACATTGATCATATGCTGCCAGAAACAATCTAATTTGAGAGCAGAGTTGAGAAATGCACTGTTAGGAGAATTTTCTCAAACATTCATGCTGAGATAGTCTAATATCATAATTAAAAAATTATTTCCAGGCTTTCTGTGTGGCAGTTCTGTTGTGAATATACCTTAGCATAGGACTTACCCAAAAGGATGTAAATTCATGAAACTGCCTGGTCTACACTTACATTGCAACAAAGGGTTGTGTGTTGCTGCTGTTTCTGGCAAAATAAAACACTGGAAGTGAAAGGTGAGAAGATCACAAAGGGCAGTCATTCCTTCTTCATCAGCTCCATTAGATCATCATCTATTCCTTTCTCGCTTAGCTCATCTAAACTATAATACCGATGAATGATTTTCTCAGTGGTGACAACCACAACTCGGAGCCCATGGGTGTCTTTGCCCAATTGGCATCCAATGGCAGATGACACCACCATGTCCAGGTTCTGGTAGGTGCCCCCAGCATTCCTGTGGTAGTGGCCTGAGAACACAGCTTTGACACCTGCAGGGAAGGGAAAAGACATTAGGGACGGGATCACCATACTCTATTCTGGGAACAATACCATATTATATTAAATGAAAAATATTATTTTGTGTGTAATAAAAAAGGCAGGTGACATATATGACAGACTCTTTTCTGAGATAACTCATATACATACTGTATCATTAACACATTTGTCATAACTAGTACAAGAAGGTACCAGGTGAAAGAAAGACACAGCAAATGACTTTGGAAGAGATAAAGGAGAATGAAGAAAACATTTTGAGGCCTGTATAAATATCTACCTGATGGAAGTTATATATGTGTAAAAAGTATTTATTGAGGGCATAGCATGGTGGTAGCGGGTTGGGTTGCCTAGCATTTATAAAGCTCTGTGCTCAACTCTGTTATGGTATAGATTAAAATGTCCCTCAAAGCCTCCTGTGCTCATAGTGGGGGCTTTTGGAAAGTGACTGGATTGTGAGGGCATATAGCTGACTTGCTGCTAGGAGGTAGGATCCGGTCAGAAGAGGTGGGTCACTGGGGCCTGCAAGCATTACCTGGAAGGGCTTATCTCTTCCCTATCCCTGCCTTCACATTCTTTCTAGTTCTCTAGTACCATGCCCAGAGCTGCTGCTTCTCTGCCGTGCCACTCTGCTTTGGAGTCATGTGACTATGGACTGAACCTGCTACACACTGTGAGCCAAAATAAACTTTTCCTCCTTTAAATTGTGGGTGTCAGGTGTTGTGTCTCAGTGACGAGAAAATACTGCAAATAAATAAAATAAGCAAGTGAATAAATGAGGGTTATAGTCTTCTAATTAAGAGACTACGTTCAACATTTATGTCTCTCTACTGCTCCAAATTTACAGCCCTAATAGACAAAATGTAAGAAAACTAGAGGATAAAAGTAGGCACAACACCAAAAATAAGTAGCTCAATGTGCCAGAAACAAAAAGGAAAAGTAAAGTAATGAGTGGGATCATCATGTTGCTGGAGTGAAGCTTCTAAAGACTGCAGAGATTGATGTATTTTCTGAGAGATGGGGAAGGCTATGTGGCTCTGTCGGAACTGGACCCGTAAGGAGACTCTGTTTATGGAAGGAAGCTGAAGGGCACTGCTGCTGCCTGGGGCTGGGGTCGGGGTGTTGTTATGTTTTATATCTAGATGCTCCCCAGAGCCTCATGTGCTCATAGGTGGGGCTTTATGGAAGGGGATTGGATCATGGGGATGTGATACTCATCAGTGGACTACAGTGGAGTCAAAGGTGATATTGGGAGGTGGAACCTGGTCTGAGGAGGAGGGTCGCTGGGGTATGGTCTGGAAGGATTATCTCCCTCCTTCCTCCCTCGGTCTGTCTCTGCTTCTTGTCCATCATGTCAAAAGCAACCCTCCTCTGCCATGCCCCTTTGCCTTGCTGCCAACTGACTATGTACAGAAACCTCTACAAACTGTGAGCCAAAAACAAACCTGTCCTCCTTCAACTTGAGGGTGTTGGATTCTGTGTTTCGGTGACAAAAGAGTAGCTAAGACAGGTGGGCTGGTCAATGTTAGACAAACTATTAATAGTATTGATTTTTAAAAAACTCAAATAGCAATGTCTAATTTCCCTGGGATAAATACTCCTGTCACAGTTCATGTCAAGTTGCCAGTGTGACTCGATTGGTCCAGCTTTGGGAAGAGCTGCTCAGCTGTGTGCCATTACATAGTGCTTCCACTGTACAGGTGCAGAAGCTGTGAGCAACCTCGGGAACAGAGGTAATACAGTCTATACAGACAGTAGTCACAGGTAGCAAAAGAATTGGAGTATGATAAGTTCTGAGTATTTATTACTTTTGTCACTTAATATATAATCATTCTTTCATATTCATGGGGGATTGGTTCCAGCAAACCCCAATTGATACCAAAATCTGAGATGCTGGAGTCCCTTATATAAGCTGGTGGCATAGTATTTGCATATAACCTACACACACCCTCCTGTGTACTTTAAATAATCTCTAGGGTACTTATTATACCCAACACTATGCAAATAGTTGTTTCACTGTATTGTTTAGGGGAATGACAAGAAAAAATAAGTCTACATGTTCAGAACAGATACAATTTTCATAAAAAATATTTTTTGATCTGCTGTTGGTTAAGTACTACTATAATATAATAATTGTAATATTTAACAGCCACTTCACAGAATTCCTTAAAATCTAATAATCATGGGGATGAGGTATAGATCAGTGGTACAGTATGTGCTTAGCAAGTATGAGGCCCATGTTCAATCCCCAGTACACACATATACGTAATTAATAGTTGGTTCTAATGAACTGGTAGTAGTTGTCTCTGGCATATCACTGGGCTGAGGTTTGTTATATCTGAGAGTCTAGAAGGAAGGATGGACACAGACTCACACCTAGGAACTGACACACATCTTCCTAATGTTACTGTGGGGCTCTAACCTACTATTATAAGGGCTAGTCCTTTGCCTGGGAATGTGGTAGAGGTGACCAAAGGTACCAGGCAGGGAGAAGTTGGTCAAGAGAGAAAGCATGAGAGAAAAACAAATAGGAAATGACTATTCCTCAATAAAACTTGCAATAAAAAATTCTATCACTCATAAAGAACTCACATACTAACAGCTCATAAATTCTTCCCTCAGGAACACACGTTTAATCCATATTACCATTTAGATCTAGAATATGCCTCCCCAAAGTTTCATATATTTACAGGTGGGGCCTTTGGAAGGTGATTGGAACATAGGGGCTATATATTAATCAATGGATTAACGTATTCATGAGTTCATGGCTAAATGTGCTGTTAGGAAGTAGGGCCTGACTGGAGGTGGGTCATGTGGGACATGACTCATAAAGGTGCATTCTTGTCCTTGGCTATCAGGTTATTCTCTGCTTCTTGGCTGCCATGAGGGGAGCAGCTTTCTTCCCCTGTTCCTTCCCCAATGTCATTTCTGCCTTGGAGTCCATCGATTATGGAGTGAATTTTCTGGAAACCAGGAGCCAAAGCAAACTACTTTAAGCTACAGGTGTTAGGTATTTTGTCTCTGCAAGGGGCAAAGTGAAATTACATTAAACTCTCTGACAAGTATTTAAAATATCAGAGTCATCAATAAAAGACTAACGTCCACGAAAAGATGTTATGAAACAAAACATGATGTATTGCATGAGAGCAGTAGGCAGTGATAATTTAGAAATGGTACTCATAAAAGATAAACTCATTAAATTTTAAAATTAAAAATTCTCAATAAATGGAATAAATTCTAGACTGATACTCATTAAATAAATTGGTATATTTATAGGTAGACTCAAGGAAATGAATGTGAAGACAACACAAAGACCCAGATACAAGCAATAGGAACAAATAGTTCAAAGAACTCAGAGGATGGATGAAGTATCAGCAGATGTTTAAGTGGAGAGAAAAGAAGAAAGACGAAAACAGCAGTGAAAAGAATTTGAAGAGTAAATAATGGAGAATTTCCCAAAAATGAAGATATGGGTCTTTATATAAAAAGCACTATGTAGGAAACAAAACTATAATGGAGTCAAAACTGGTACATCAAGGAGAAAGAGAAAACCCTTAAAAAGACTGGGTAAAAATATTATAAAGGATTGATGATTAGACAAAGAGCAGGCATCCCAGCATGACAACATCAGAGTAACACCTTCAAAATCTTGAGGACTAGTAACTATGACCCTAAAGTTTATACCTAAATTGTCATTTAAGTTTGACCCAAAATAAAGACATGTTTAGAAATACAAAGACTAAGAATTTAACACTCAAAAATTTTCACTAAAAAGAACTGTTAAGAATATATTTCAGGGGCCAGGGATTTAGCTCAGCTGCTCAAGGGCTTGCCTGGTAAGCGCACAGTCATGAGTTCGATTCCTGGTACCACCAAAACAACAACAACAACAACAAAAATTATAATTACAAAGAATATATTTCAACAACAGAAGAGATGAAATATTAAACACAATGATGAGCTAACACTTAAAATATTTTAATAAATTGAATTAACTACTGATGTCTTTTGTTAATTCCTTTTTGTTAAAAGTGAAGCAGTCTCAATGTCAAGATGAGAAATTCAATGAAAAATGAAAGCTTGTAAACTTATTGTCATGTTTGGAAGTAAGAAGAAAGTACTGGATTACTGGGCACTTTGCTTAAAAAATATATATATAATCATGTTTCTTTAAAATGTACATAGGTAAACAAACTACATAAATTAGACTTCATGAAAATTAAAAAGATCTGGGCTTTGAAAAACATAAAAAATGAAAAGACAACCAAGGAATGGGTAAAATATTTGCCAATTGTCTGATAAGGGTCTGATATCCAGACAACCAAAAAAGACTGTTAACAACTCCATGCTAGGAACCCAATCCAATTAAAAAATGGGCAAAGGATCTGATCAGACATTTCTCTAAAGAAGACAAACAAATGGCCAATAAGCACATGAAAAGATGTTCAAACTCATCATTAGGGAAATGCAAATCAGCAGCACAATGAGATGCCACTTCACACTCACCAGGACGCCTATAATAGAAACGATGGAAAGGAATTTGTTCACAGGGCTTTGGAGAAACTGGAACCCTCCCACAGCGCTGGTGGGAATATAATGTTATAGCTTGAGGACAGCAGTTCCTCAGAAAGTTAAACACGTAGTTACCACTACCCAGCAACTTCATGACTACTCTATGTACAGATGACCGTCTAAGTTTAAAGAAAGTTATTATAGTGCCACTAATCTTCCTCAGAAAACTCCTCTATGTTCGAACACACTTATTTCATCATTTTTGCTACTTTCTGAAGCATTTCTGGAAGTCTTCTTTTGTGAGTCTTTAGTTTTGCTGTCTTTTGTGAGAGTCTTTAGGTGTGGCTGCAACTATTCCTGAATCTATTCGAAATACTTCTCATGGTCATTTTGATTGAGAAAAGAGTCGGAAGTTACACAGTACCAGATCCATGAATAAGGTGGACAAGGACACACTCTAATGGTTTCCCGAGTCTACCTTTGCAGTGGATGGTACTCAGTAGTGGCACACACTGTGTTTATGACACCTCATAAAGTAGGCCATGAAAGAAAATTTCCAGAACTGCTTCAGTAAGTGGCAAGAATTATGGTATGAGTGTATTCAAAGAGTGTGTAGGGGGATTATTTTGAGAGGGACTAATGGCAATACATCTTTTACTGTAAGGAATTTTTCTTTGTATACACACACACACACAC
>RJWT010006333.1:0-29330 GCA_004365215.1 Cuniculus paca
ATATAATTAGATGTGCTTTAAAACCCTAGTCCGGTTGTCTCGGAGTTGGCTTGTCACACCTCCTGGCCTGTGCGGCCAGTGAGTAGTTTGGGTCGCGTCCTGGGCATGGGCTGGGGTATCATAGAGATGATTCCACTGCGTGCAGGTTGCCCAGAAGATGTCGATGCCTGAGCGTGAACTCGCTGACAGCGGGCTGCCCCGCCCGTCCCTCTGGCGGCCAGCGGCTCTGATCTCAGGTCAGTTTCGGTTCGAAGCTGTTCCTCACACACGTATTTCAGGAGTCAGGTAGAAGCTTGCGCTGAGTTTAAGGCAGCGTTTGGGCTTTTCCTTTTCTTTCTGGGTTTCTCCTCACTTTCTGGCAGCCTCTTTCTGGCTGACAGGCATGTGGTTGCCTTTCTTTCTATTAGAGTTCTAGCTGCCCTCCCCCGACTGGTGACCCAGCCCGCAGTTGCCACTGCTGAGCTACTGTAACCATCCTCAGGGTGAAGCAGAGCGTGGAGAGATGGAGTCAGGAGAGAGGGACTGGCTCCCTGCTGTTGTCTGCTCCAGGCTCAGGTCCCCACCGGACTCACCATACGTTTCCCACTCGCTGCAGGTGGCCCTCTGGAAGCAGCTTCCTGTCCTGTTCGGAGCATGCAGCCTCAGTCTGCAGCAGGATTGATTTGTCAGGCACCCTGCCGACATGGAAACCTGGCCACCAGGGCTGACTCTCAGTTTTGCCATTAGTTATTAGTTTTGTGCCAGGGAGGTTATCTAACTTCGTCATGTTGTAGTTTCCTTAAATGTCAGATGGTTGAATATTGAATTTTATTGAAGCTGGAATAGAAAGAAATCAAGTGGAACTGGAATGGTGGCACATTCTTGTAATTCCAGCACAGGGGAGGCTGAGGCAGGAGGATTCAGAGTTGAGTTTGAGGCCATCCAGAGCTATATAGCAAGACCCTAGGTGAGAGAGAGAGAGTGAGTGAGAGGAGAAGAGAAGGGGGAGGAGGGGGGGAGGGAAAAAAAGGAGAGGAAGAGGAGGGGGATGGAGAGGGGGAGAGGGAGTAGGGAGGAGAGGGACACACGTAGAGGTCTTGCGGGTAGTTCTGCCTGTGATAATAACCACTGTGCTTGCTGCCCGCCTGGGTTGGGGAAGGTTTCTCTATTCTGTTGAGTGAGTTTCCCTTAACCCCCTTGTTCTAGTTTTCATGATTTTGTTATTTCCTGTCTGTTTTCACATCCTCTCTATTCCCTTTACTCTCTGCCTCTGTCACTTTTAAATTCTTTACTTTCATTTTACTGGGTTCTTATGTTCAGTTCAATTCTGTGTAGCTAGAAGAGACTGCCAAAGGGTTTTACTACATGAAAAAAGCAAGGTGCAGAAGCAGGTGCACTACATGATCCAGCCTGTGTAAAAACAAAGGGAAGTGGAACCCGTGTGCATATACCGTGCATGTGCCTGTGTGCGGGCGTGTGTAGAAAGACTGAGGCACAGAAACTTGACAGAAGTTACTCCTGGTGATAGAGAAGGAGATCTGCTTTTCATTGTTTATTCTTTTGTCCTTTTAAAAACTAGAACTTTTAAGTGAGTGTTCCCTTTTCAGCTACAACAAAGACTAGTTAAGTAAAAGAAAAATCTTAAAATTCATTGTATATTCTTCACTCACAGACTTTTCAAACTGGCTCTCTTCCTCTGCTCCAGCTAGTAAGAGGCCCTGGAGGGAGCACTTAGGGAGCGTGCATCAGGGTGGCAGTGAGTGTCGGGGACATGTAGCTAACTGTGCCCTCTGCGCTCTGATCTCTCTGAGCGTCTGGGTGCCCAGGATGCCCCAGGGAGAGAAGTCTGGAAGCCAGAGCAGTGTTTCTGCGTCCTTTCTCTCCTTCCAGGAGGTTCTGCCAGCTTCAGGATGGAGGCCTGCTCACCTGTGCAGTTGTACAGCAGTGTGAGACTGACACTCCTGTAGAGAGGGCGACTTATGCAGATACTCAGAGCCGTTGGAAGTAAAGTTCTGCAGTGTCATATGAAAGTCCACTTAAAAGAAAATTTAAGCCAGGCGTGGTGGCTCACGCCTGTAATTCCAGCACCCGGGAGGCTGAGTCAGGAGGATCATTGCGAGTTCGAGACCAGCCTGGGCTACAAAGTGAGCTCAAGTCCAGCCTGAATGGCATAGTGAGACCCTGTCTCAAAAAAAAAAAAAAAAAAAGACAAGGGCTGGGGATTTAGCTCAGTGGCCTAAGCACTTGCCTGGTAATCGCAAGATCATGAGTTCAATCCCCAGTGCCTCAAAAAAAAAAAAAAAAAAAGAAAGAAAGAATAGAAAAGAAAAGAAAATTTAGGGCTAGTGATGTGCATTTGTGCATTGGTAGAGCTGTTGCCTAGATTGTGCAAGGCCCTGGGTTTAATCCCCAGCACTGCCCCCACAGAAAACAAATTTATTTCACAGGTAACATGTGTTACAAGCAAAGAAAACAAAATCTAAATAACTTGTACCAAGAGATACACTCTTTTGATGTATATTCTTCCAGAATTCTGAAGATGAATTCATACTGTATATAGTCATGTTATAGCATCACTCATATAGTAAATGGAACATCTTTAAATACACTTCTGTACCATCATTTTAAATGACTGAGTAGTATTCTGTTGCATAGGTATCTTACAATTTTTACAACTAGACCCCACCTTTAAACTTTTAAGTTACTCTTAACATTTTGCTACTACAAATGGGAAAATACCAAACATGCTTATAGTCTGATCTTTGAGCACATTCTTAGTTATTTTTTTTAGGATTAATTCTTAGAAATGGCCCTTTCTTGCTGGGCCAAGGATTGTGTTTTTGTTTTTGTTTTTTGCTATGCTCTGGATGGAACCCAGGGCCTCCTATATGCGAAACAACTGCTTTACCATTGAGCTACATTGTCAGCCCAGGTTTTTTTAAATGAATGTTTTTAATGACTAGAAAATATACTCTTAATAGATAGTCTAGCCTCAAATAGTAATTATACTAAACAAACAGATAGTTTGAATATATAAGATATTACCATTTTAAAAAACAACGTTTAGTTTTGAGCAGTTATAAGCTGGGTATAGTGACACATGCCTGTACTCCTTGCTACTTGGGAGGCTAAAGTGGGAAGATGCCTTGAGCCTTCAAGTTTCAGATCATCGTGGGCAACACAGCAAGACCCCATATAAAAGATACATGTATTTCTGAACAGTTACAAAAGTATATATGTTCATTATAGAAACTTTGTGAAAATAGAGAGCTGGCTCAGTGGGGAAACAACTTGGCTAACATATAGGCCCTGGTTAGATTTCCCCAGGACCAGGGAAATGTTAGATGAAAACAGAAAAATGAAAAAGATTTTCAGTAATAAACCTTGTATTGATTTAGTATGATTTGGCTGTTGGTTTGTCATCGATAGCTTTTGTCAGATGAAAACAAAGATCATTTATTCCAATTTTCTGTAGGCTTTTTATCATGAACAGGTGTTGGATTTTGTTAAACACATTTTCTGCGTCTACTGAGATGATCATATGGTTTTTGTCCATGCTCTGTTATTATTGTATATTACACTTATTGATTTGCATATGTTGCAACATCCCTGCATCCCTGAGATGAATCCTACTT
The DNA here is from genome assembly GCA_004365215.1 of Cuniculus paca. NCBI lineage: Eukaryota > Metazoa > Chordata > Mammalia > Rodentia > Cuniculidae > Cuniculus > Cuniculus paca. The sequence continues at coordinate 3,615 of RJWT010006333.1, forward strand.
GATCATGGTGTACAATCTTCTTGATGATTTGCTGTATTCTGTTTGCCAGTATCTTATTGATTTTCCATCAGTGTTCTTTAGGGGCACTGGCCTGTAGTTCTCTTGTTTCCTTGGATCCTTCTCTGGTTTTGGTATCAATTAATGTTTGCTTCCAGGATTAACTTCTGGAGTATTGCTTCCCTTTCACTGAAGAGTTTGAGGAGTAGCGGCATTAACTCCTCTCTAAATATCTCGTAGAATTCAGCAGTAAATCCGTCAGGGTCTGGGCTTTTCTTTGTTGTTTAATTGCATCTTTAATTTCACTGACTGACATCGACTTACTTAGAATTTTTATGTCCTCTTGATTCAGCTTTGGTAATTCATATGTATCTAGGAATATGTCCATTTTTTCTGATTTTCATCTTACTAGAATACAGGGTCTTGAAGTAAGTATTGATGATCTTTTGAATTTCTGTTAAGATCTGTTGTGATTTCACCCTTATCATTCCTATTGCATGGATTTCAATCCTCTCTTTCCTTATTTTGAAAAGGTTGGCTAAGGGTTTGTTCATTTTATTTAATCTTTCAAAGAACCAACTCTTTGAATCATTGATTCTTAGTATTGTTTTCTTAGTCTCCATTGAATTAATTTCTGCTCTGATCTTTATAATTTCTACCCTCTTAGGAGCTTTGAGCTTCACTTACTTTTTTTCTTCTAGGTTATTTATATCAGCTCACTCTGCTTTTCCAATATGGGAATTCATCAATTTAAATTTCCCATGTAGGACTGCTTTCACCATAAGTTCCAGTATGTTTATTGGCATTACTGTTTAATTGTAGAAACTCTAATTTCTTTTTTAATTTCATCTGTGACCCATTGGTTATTCAGGAAGGTGCTATTTAATTTCTGTGTGCTTGTGAAGTTTTTATGGTTTCTTTTGCCATTGGTTTCCAATTTCATTGCACTATGGTCTGATAATAAGCATGGGATAATTTCAGCTCCCTTGCATTTACCTAAGCTTGTTCTATGAGCTAGAATGTGGTCATGTGCAGCTGAGAAGAATGTGTATTCTGATGTTGTGGGATGAAACATTTTGTAGACATCTACTAAGTTCATTTGTTTTAAAGTTTGGTTCAGTTCTGATATTTCATTGTTGATGTTTTTGTGCAGTTGCTCTATTTGTGACAGTGAGGTGTTGTCATAGTGCTTATTTGATCTTTTGTGTCTGTTAATATTTGTTTTATATAGATGAGTACACTGGTATTTGGTGCATATATATTTATGATTGCTATTTCTTCCTCTTGGATTGTTCCCTTAACCAGGATGTAGTGACCCGCTTTGTCTCTCTTTATCAATCTTGTATCCATTTTGTCTGTAACCAGAATACGTACTCCTACCTTTTTCTGGGTTGCTGTCACATGGAGTATTGTTTTCTACCCTTTAACTTTCAGTCTATGAATTTCTTTTTGAATTAAATGTGTTTCTTATATGCAGTAGACCTTGTACTCCAAGATAGCCAAAGTCAACATTTATTTTTCAACTTTATTGTCACCTGGGGGTTATGTTACATACAGGATTTTATAACATTTTCCCAGTGTTATAAATTTTAGTACTAATTTAAAAATACTGTATTTCTTTCTTTCTTTTTTTTTTTTTTTGGTGGGTACCAGGAATCGAACTCAGGACCTCACACTTGCCAGGCAGGTGCTGCGCCACTGAGCTATATCATGGGCCCTGAGATACTATGTTTCTTACTCAAACATACTGTTTCCAAATTTCTAAGAATTTTTGGATTTATTTTACTTTTTAGGAAAAGGCATTTCCAGCATCCTTCCTTCATGGTGGTGACAGGTTATGCCTCCATCTAGCAACTCATTCTCTCCCCTGGATGTGGAGGGTAGGGACACTGTGTACACCGTTCAGTGGCTGCTCAGTCTGCTTCTCTCAATCCCTCCTTAGGTGTCAGAACTGGGAAGGCGGCATTGGCGGGGTGCCGGGCATGGAAGCGCATGGCGGCTATACTTTCTGCGGCCTCGCTGCACTGGTGATCCTCAAGAAAGAATACTACTTGAACTTGAAGAGCTTATTGGTAAGTGTCTGTTGAGCCATCTGCTGCTAGGGCTTAGGTCCTGGTGGTGGGATTCTGATCTGTGGAGTTCTAGGCGTGAGCTTATGAACTTCAACTCCTGGAATGCGCGTGACATGTGGGTGCTGGGTTCTGAGCCCGAAGCCCATGCTGAGACGGGGGTTGGGGGCTGGGCTGGTGGCTCTGTGTGACACACAGCTGCTGACAGTCTCAGCTTTCTTCTTCCCGCTTTTCTTTCTGCCTGCGTCCAGTTTTTTTCGTAGTATGCTAGCCAGTCTCCAGAGTCCCATAGACATTTGGAATGAGTCCGAATACCTTTCTAAGAGAAACATAGTTCAGTCTGTTAGGATTGGAGGTGTCTCTGTGTCACAGGAAGAATATCCTAAGAGAAAAAGCTGTGAGAAGAGCTCTGAAGCATTTTGAAGCAAACTCTCGTCGCCCATGTGAACAGTTAGTACCTGCAATCAGGTGAGTCCTGTGGGCAGAGCTGGGCAGCTGCACAAAGGAGGAGGCCCAAGCATTTATGTTGGGACCCAAGCTCCTGATCAGTATTCAGAGAGAAGTCAGAAAATGGCCAGCTTCAAGGAGGCCCTGGATTTGTAGTTAGTGCTCAGAGGAGGCCTGGTACGCACACAGAATGCAGTCGCCACCGAGGTTTCCCCTCGTGTCTCTGGGCGGCAGGAGCTCCCCACCGTCGACTCACAGCAAAGCAGCTCTTTGAGTTCAGATGCCAGGCTGCCAGCGTGGACCCATCAGGAGCTTGCCAGACAGTTCTGTGATGTTCTGTGGTGCACAGTGAGCGGCATCCCACCCTCATCCTCAGGAAGCCTCCACGCCATACTCTTCTTGAAGCTTCTCGAAGCCATGGAGGTTGATGCTGAACTGAGTATCTTTGCGCACTGTGTACGGAACAAAGATGAGCGTAAAAGTTCATGTCCCAGGCCAGGGATATAGCTCAGCAGCTGGCGCCTGCCTGGCAAGTGCAAGGTCAGGAGTTCAATTTCTGGTATCAAAACAAAACAAACCAACACACAAAAGTCCATGTCCCAGGCAGAAAGAGGAGTATAATTTGTAATTGACAGTTCACAAAATTATAATGACAATTTTCTAGATTTGAGCCCTGCCTCTGTCACTTCCCAGTGAAGTGACTCTGTACTGGGGCTGCCGAAGTGAGCAGGAGCCAAGTGGCTGTGAGCAAACTGCCAGCCTATCTAGATTCGCTTTTTTCTTCTGATAGGAATGACAGTCTGCATTCTTTGAGAGTTAGAGGAGAGAGCGTTTATAAACAGCCCGACACACAGTAGGTGTCTTGGTTACTTTTCTTCGTTGCTGAGACAAACACCTGACACCCAAAATTAGGGAAGAAAAGGTTTATTTAGCTCACAGTTTCTGAAGATTTCAGTCCATAATCAGCTGGCTCCAAGGCAGGTGGCATGGCACTGGGGCAACACTTCAAGGCAGTAGTCAGAGCAAAAGAGCAAACAAGCCTCTTCTCTACCTTTATATTATACACAGGCCACCCCCACTCCAGGGCAGGTGTAGCACTCACAAAACATCCTTGCCCTCCTTTGCCCAGGATGAGGTTATTTACAAAGTAAGAACCCTGGCTCCCTGTTGAGTCTCTCAGTTAAACTTTTAAACTTCTCAAGTTGACACAATGTATTAACCGGGGCTGGGGATCTGGCTCAGTGGCCTAAGCGCCTGCCTGGCAAGTGCAAGGTCATGAGTTTGATCCCCGATGCCCCCCCCAAAAACCAAAAAAAAACTGCCCTTCCACAATGTATTAACCAGAAGAGTAGGTACTCTGTAAATGTTAGTATCCCTCTAACCCAATCTACCCCTTCCCTCCATTTGCTTTGGAAGAAGTTTCTGTATCTGAAGGATTTGATGAATTCATATAGCCAAGGGGAATAGAACCTAGGCATGGGCTTAGGTACTAAAAAATAAAACAAACCAGTCTGTCTGGCTTGAAAACACACTGCGGGATAAGTAAAAACAAAGAATGAATTGCCTCCATGGTGCCTGCTTCCTGTCTCCTTGAGGGACACTAAGCCTAGTTCCCTTAATTGGCATTGTCCCTAAAGCACTGGCTCATCTTGACCAACGATATGTTGCTTCCCTGAACCCCACAGTGTTTTGTTTTGTTTTGTTTTGTTTTTCCGATCTTTTAAGAATTTGGGGTTGTTGGAGCCAGGCATCATGGCACAAGCATTTAATCTCAGCACTTGGGAAGCTGAGGCAGGAGGATCACTAGCTGGAGGCCATCCTGGGCTATGTAGCAAGACCCTATCTCGAAAAAGGAAAGAAAGATTTTGGGATTGTGACTGTCTATGGGTGACTATTGCAAAGAACAGGGAAATAATACAGATTCTACAACTGTTGAGGGCTGGCTGGACCCCTCTCTAGGGCACCTCCTGTCTGCTTTTAGAACTCAGTCTAGGAAGGTTGCAGGCACAGTCATCTCCTCTCATTTTGGTGAGGCACCTCTGTGCCCCAGGGCTGGGGCTTGGATGCCTTGGGGGCTGGGGAGGGAAATGGAGGTGACATCTGCTTCTCAGGTTGCTTCTGCTCACTCCCAGGAGCCAACCCATGGCTATCTTGATCTTCTTAAGGGTAGAGGGAATAGAAAACTTGGAGATGAACAAGGAATAGTGTCATGTGTGACTACTGGATGACATCGCGTGTCAGTTTATAGCTTCAGAGTAAAAGATTTTCTTCTGTCTGCCAACCAGGTTCCTCTGGAGAAGCAAGGCTAGACTGGATGGTCATCACTTGGTAATCAGGACAGATGGCTTCTGCTTCCAGTCCTGCTGGGGACTTGCTAAAAGACCAGGGCTAGCTGGGTTTGGTCACACATGCTTGTAATCCTAGCACTGTGCGAGGCTGAGGCAGGAAGGTTGCAAATTCAAGTCAATCCTTGGCACCTTAGCAATTTAGTGAAAACTTGTTTCAATATTAAAAAATTAAAAGGACCAAGGATGTAGCTCAGGAGTAGTACACATCTTGGGATCATTCTCTATTACCAGTACCACCACCAAAAAAAAAAAAAAGTTTCAAAAAGAAGAACAAAACTTGAGATGAATGTCTTCCTGTAAAGTAGAACAGCTTGAAACAGTCAGATCAGATGTACCACAAAATTCCATTTATCTGCTTTGAATAAACTTCCCTGAACAGAGAAATGAGAACAGAGCTGCCGGTCCTGGCTGAGAGTCCCTACAGAAACTGTTTACCAGAAGGCTTTCGTGGTCCTTCACAAACCAGCGTGGTCTCTCTTCTGTCTGCCTCGGCACCAGTTTGGAACTGAGGAGGAGGTGGTTGTCTGTCGGGCCCTGGGCAGAGATCAGTGCTGGTCATCTCAGAACAGTCAGTTTAAAGAGCTGCGTTGGGAAGGAGAGGAAAGAAGGAGGCCAGAATCTCAAACCCAAGGCCCAGCAAGCCACGTGTCGGGTGCCTCCCTCCACCTGCTGGCCTGGGGTCCTGTCCTGCCGGACTGTGTGTCTCTGGCTCACAGCTGCGTCTCTGTTGGTCTCGTTCTCAGCACTGGGTCACAAGCCGGCAGATGCGATTTGAAGGCGGATTTCAGGGCCGCTGCAACAAGCTGGTGGACGGCTGCTACTCCTTCTGGCAGGCCGGGCTCCTGACGCTGCTCCACCGCGCACTGCACACTCAAGGTGAGCCTGCTTGCCTCAGCCAGGGTGGGGAAGCCAGGGTGCCTGTGTGAGGGATTGAAATGCCATCTGTCTGTCCTAGATACCGAGTGCTTGGTGTGGAACCTCCTGCCTTGGGACGCACATGTGCCGAATAGGTTAGTTAGTTCCAGTGCCTTCGGGTCAGTCATTGCTTCCTGGAACTGGCTGGAGCAGGATGGGCTCCCTTTAAACGGCCAGTGCTGCTGTTATGCAGACGGAGCAGCACTCCTGTCCTGGGCCTCTGGTGACTGTCACCTCAGCCAGGTGTGAAGCCGTAGTGTCCAACATAGTTGCATTTGGCCACATCACAGCTGCAGACCCACACGGTGCACACGGTCACAGCAGTGACAGGAAGGGTAGTTGGTTGCATAAAGAGGCACAGAACCAGAACTCTCGGGGGAAATGTCCACCAGGCCTGGCTGATGGCTGTCACCATTGGGAATGTTTCATTTTAAGTTCACTGAACCATCCTCAATGCAAGTTTGTTCCACCCACACCACTGGGCTAGCGAAATCCACATTCCTTTTCTGTGGGGTGACAGAGGGGGACGCAAAACCAAAACAGAGCAGAAACTCTGGGAACATTGTCTCCTTTGCTCTTGGGACCTGGGGCTGCCTGCTTGCTAAGTGCTAATCTGTTCCTGCAGAGATCCCTTGGTCCAGAGGGAACCTTTTCTTTGGACTCAGTTGAGTAATTAATTGCTCAAGTGTAAAAGATGAGATTCTTTTCTTCTGCTCCCACCCCCTTTCCTTCTTGTTTATTCTTTCTCAGCTTCATTCTTTAGTTTCTTAATTTTATTGAAGTTGCTGGATTGTGGCCACTTGAAACTCGAGTAAACAGAGTTTCTGTCATCTTCCTCCCAGCCTGGGGCCACTGGATTTAAGTTGCAGGGTATTAAGGAAATAATTTCCCTTGCTCTGGAGCCTGCACAGTCTGTGGCTTGACCACAAACTAGTAGGGAGGTCAGGAATCCCCCGGGAGGCCAGTGTTTCCAGGATAGAAATGACTTGGGGTGTTGGTGATCTCTACATTTGGAACTGGTGAGGGCAGGCACCTGGGAAAGTCTTAGTCTTTTACATTCCTGTCCCTGGCACAGATGAGAGACTGTAATTCTGTAATGCCAGGAAATCTAGAGAGCCGTAACGGGGACACAACTTGCCAAAGGCTCCCAGGAAACTGGCCAAGAGTGTGGGTCTTAAAGTCCCACTCAGTCCCTTTCAGATCTTTGCCTGGGAGCCTTCATGCTTGTTTGGTTGCCTGGGTCGCCCTTCCTCTTCCCCTTCCCCTTCCTCCCAGAGGACGAGTTTCTCCAACTTAGAACAGAGTGGAGTCTGGGAGGAAGGGGTGTGTTTTGAGCGATGGGCAAGATACTGACCTTGGCTTCAAAAGGAGATGAACTGCAGAAACATATTCACCCTACACTGTGATCATAGGTAGGTCTCAAAGAATGTGTGTAATCTCATTTTTAGTGGAGATTTGGCATTCTCTGAGACGTGAAGTTACAGCTGATGCTTAGCTTTCTTTTTTGTTTGTACTGTATTTTCTATTTTTCCTTCAACTGATATGTATTTCTAGTGTAAAGAACAACAAAGAAGCCAGGTGGGGTGGCACATGCCTCTAATCCCAGCACTTGGGAGGCTGAGGCAGAAGGATTGCCATAAATTTGAGGCCAGCCTGGGGCTACATAGTGAGTTCAGAACTACATAGTGAGACCCTGTCTCAAAAAGAAAAGAAGAAGAACAATAGCAACAAAGATTATTTTATAGAAGAAGGGAAATTCTATAAACAAAAGAGTAGCAAGATAGGAAAGATTATAGTGACAAATGATGAAGGGCCAATTAACTTAAAAAATGTCATACAAATCAATAAGAAATGGATGAACACCCCAACTGGAAAACGGTTTAACGACCTGAACAGACAGGTCCTAGAAAAGAAGCCACAGTTACTACAACTTTTCCACTGTAACTGTTCCTATACTGGTGGAAGCTGGGGCTTCCCACGCATTCACAATATGCCAGGCCTTACTGAGTATTTCACATACATTTTCACATTTGAACCTCCGAACAGCCCTATGAAATAGGTATTTTGACAGTCCCATTTTGCAGATGTGAAAGCAAAGTACATGAGGTAAAGTGACTGGCTTTATAATACCTGACTGCTACCAACAGTGGTTAGCAGATGGCTGTGTAACGCCAGGCCAGCTGGCCCCAGAGCCCTGCCACAAGCTGTTTGGCTTAGTTATGGTTAAAGAAATGCTAGTAGAGAAGTGGGACACTATTCCTTATTACCTGATTGGCACAGACTTAAAACTTGATGGGCTTTGTCAAGGAGAGTGAGAAACAGGTGTTTTTCTGTGGCCGGCAGGGGTGTACATAGTCCTGTCAGCTTTGGGAGAGCAGTTTGGAGACTAAATTTTAAGTGTACTTAGCTATTTGCACCCAGCAAGTACACGTCAGGAATTCACCTGCAGAGATCTTGGCAAAAGATGTGTATTGAATTAGAGTTCTAATAGCAAACCTTGAATGGCCATCAAAAGGTTAACAGCTAAATAAATCACGATTTATTTGCTCTCCAAACAGCAACTGCAAACAGTGACTCCATCCATCAGGCTGGTGCGGGAAGCACTCCCGCATACCATGTGAATTGTGAAAGGCCAGGCCCAGAATGCTCACACAGGCTGGTCCACCCTAGCGTTTTCTAGAAGCATAGGAAAAACTCTTCTATCAGGCTGGCATGCTGGTGCAGGCCTGTAATGCCAGTACTCTTGGAGGCTAAGGCGAGAGGATCACAAATTTGAGTCCAGCCTGGACAACTTAGTAACTTAGTGAGAGCCTGTCTCAAAGTTAAAAAGGACTGGGGATGTAGCTCAGTGGAAAGGCCCTATGTTCAATCCTCAGTACAGAAGAAAGAAAAAACGAAAACAAAACCCAGAAAAACTCCTCTTACAATAGATATCTTGAGAGGCGGGTAGAAAACAAAGGAAAGGATGTTATTTTCTAAACTGTGCCTTTTTGTGCTTAAAAAACATGCAGTGTACTTGTGGTTTTTAGTACATAAGCAAATATATTTTTAAAAGTTTTATTTAAAAAATATTGGGGGGCCAGGCAGAGTGGCACACACCTGTAATCCCAACAAACTGGGAAGCTGAGGCAGGAAACTTACAAGTTCAAGTTCAGCCTGGGCCATTTAGTTAATTGGTGAGACCCTGTCTCAAAATAAGAAATAGAAAAAGGAGTGGTGATATCACTCACTTGATTTCAACCCCCGCCATACCAAAATTTTTTTTTGTTTGGCTTTTTTTAATTTCTTAGCATCCTTAACAATCAATTTTTATATATTCAAGGCACTCTCAATTTAAATTCCAGCAGGATTTTTTCTAATGGTACTGAAGTTTGAACTGCCAGCCTTCACACTGAGCCTTTTTTAAAATTTTGTATTTTGAAGCAAGGTCTTGCTAAGTCACTAAGCTGGCTGGGAAGTTGAACATGGGCTCCTTCTACCTCAGATTCCCCCAAAACTGGGATCGCTGAACAGGCCTACACCACCGAGCTTTGCTCCAACAGGCTTTCTTTGTAAAGTCTATAAAGTGGTTCTCAGTTTTTTATGAAAATGAAAAAAACTGTAATAGGTAGGTGATAGTGTATAAACTACCTGATTTAAAGACTAACCATGAAGCTACAGTCAAGAGAATGTTGCCGGGTAGTATGGTGCACGCCTGTAATCCCAGCACTCTGGGAGGCAGAGGCAGGAAGATTGACTAAATTCGAGCCCAGATTGGGCAACTGAGCAACTTCGATCCTGTCTCACAGTGGAAAAAGGACTGGGAGCCAGGCACAGCGGCACTTACCTGTAATCCTAGCCTAGTGGGAGGCTGAGGGATTTCAGCTCCAAGTCCTACCTGGACAATTCAGTCCGACTTTGTCTTTAAATAAAAAAAAAAGAAAAAGAAAAAAAAGACCTGGGATGTAGCTTAGTGGTAGAGCACCCGTGGGTTCAATCCCTAGTACCACTAAAATTTTTTTGTTTTTCTTTTTCATGTGTGTGTGTGCTAAGGATTAAGCCCAGGACCATACACATGCCGAGTATGGACACTACCACTGAGCTCTACCTCCAGCTGCAGATACATCTTGAAAATGCAGTGACTGGGCTGGAGATGTGACTCAGTGGTGGGTGCATGCCTAGCATGCATAAGGCCCTGGGTTTGATCCCCAGCACCATCAAAAAAAAAAAAAAAGGCAGGATTTCAAAGGCTGATTTCCATCCATGGTTACCACCCTGTAGTCAAATCTCCCTTCATGTGTGCTGGTGTTCAGATTCAAGATTCCTGGCTGGGCATGGTGCTACAGACCTGTAATCCTAGCACTCTGGGAGGCTGAGGCAGGAGGACTGCAGGTTCGAGCCCAGCCTAGGCAACTTGGCAACTTAGTAAGACTCTGTCTCAGAATTTTTAAAAAATTATTAAGAAGGGCTGGTGAGGGCTGGGGATATAGCTCAGTGGCACAGCACCTGCCTTGAGGTCATGAGTTTGATTCCCAATACCAAATAAATAGATAGATAGATAGATAGATAGATAAGATATAGTCCCCTGGGTTCAGTCCCTACTACTATAAAAAAAAAAAAAAAGCAAAACAAAACTCTAAATTCCTGAAAGCTCCCTATAGAGTTTATAAACTCTGAACTCTTAAACTTCAATAATGTAAGAAGTAACTGAAACACCCTAATCTTTTTAATAATAAACGTAGCACATTCTTTTCAGATTCCAATTTTCAACACAGGTTAATTTACTTCACAATAATAGTCTTTTACTTGTTATATGGTATGAAATAAGGATGTATTTTATATAGAATGTTTAATGCAGTAACCCATAGCTTAATAAGTATGCTTTTTATTTTATTTTATTTATTTTTTGTCTTTTTGAGACAGGGTCTCACTATGCAGTTCAGGCTGACCTTGGGCTCACTTTGTAGCCCAGGCTGGTCTCGAACTCGCAGTGATCCTCCTCCCTTAGCCTCCCTAGTGCTGGGATTACAGGAGTGCGCCTGGCTAAGTATGCTTTTTAAAATAACAGCTCTGTGGAGATGTAATTCACATACCCTATAGCTTACCCACTAAAGTAAATAAATCAGTAGTTTTTAATGTGTTTATAGAATTATACAACCATCAACACAGTAAGTTTTACATTTTCAATCCCCTCCCCCAAAAAACGCATGCCCCATATATATAGTATGTATTTCAGCTCATATAAACAAAAGAGCAGAAAGAGAAATAGGTGTAGCCTGTATTACAGACAAAGGGTAAATATAATAAAAAGCTAGATTAACAAAAATTGGCTATTATATTTCAGGACAAAGAATATAAACTCTCAAAAGGAAATGCAATTAGTAACCAGAAGTAATGGGAAACAATTTCATCCTGTTTAGTAGTCAGAGGCTTGCAAGTTAAAATAAATGAAAAGATACAATTTTTGCTTACCATTTTCACTGCTGAGAATTCTGTATGGGGGGTGCAGAGATGACTACAAAAAAGTAGAGAATTTCCTTTGGAGATGGATTAAGTTCTGGCTTAGAAAAGCAGGAGATGAGCAAAATTTGTCATCCCTGCTAAGCTGTCATTTCCTGATCCCGTGTAGTCTGGCTGACACTTTTCAGAGCGGTGGGAGGGTCAGAGCGACACTAGAGGAAATGTCCTCAGGTGCCCGGAGGGAAGCCTGACGGCCCAGTTCAGGAGCAGGCACAGCGTGTGAGGGGACACAGCGTGTGAGGGGAGCGGAGCCGGACAGCTGGCTCCCTGCCTGCCCCAGGTTAGCGGGAACACGGCAAGGTTGGGGAGCCTCTGCTCTGAACTGCCGCACACCCCCAGGTTTGGGCGAAGGGGTGTGTTGGGAGGACCACAAGCGCACCAAGAATGAGTGGAAGAAAAAGGCCCAGCCTCTTCCCTCTGTGTGGTAAAATCCAAATGACCCCTGCTCCTGGCTGACCCTTTGCCCTTCACAGGCGACCCTGCTCTCAGCATGAGCCACTGGATGTTCCACCAGCAAGCCCTGCAGGAGTACCTGCTCATGTGCTGCCAGTGCCCTGCCGGGGGCCTCCTGGACAAGCCTGGCAAGTGAGTGCTGTGCCCTGGGGCGCGGGGTGCGGGAGGGCCGGCCAGGGCGCCCCTTGCCTCCGGCTGCTGGGTGCAGGTGCTGCCCAAGAAGGGAGCCTCGGAGCAACCCCTCAGAGTCCCAGCGGTCCTGCACCTCCCTCTGCTCACTTCCTCCCTCTTCCCCAGACAGGTGAATGGATTGCTGGGCTGGTGTCTTTCTTTATCACCCCCTTTTTTGTGAGGCCAAAGTGACTGAAGTAGAGCAAGGTGTGAGCTGGGGGTGTGGCTCAGCGGTAGAACATTTGCCCAGCACACACCAAGCCCTGGCTTCAGTCCCCAGTAACACACACCCCGCTGCTGTAAGCATCAAGGGAAGAAGACTGGCCTAGCAGCTTATCAGGAGGGATGTGGCTCGCATCTGGACACTTTGGTACTTGTCTAGAGAATTGCATTAATTTAGCACTAGTGCTGCCCCAGAGCTGTTTCCAGAGACAGCAGGGCAGGACCCACTCTAAAGCTACAGTTCCCATGGCCAGGGCACAGCTTGGTGGTAGAGCGCTTGCCCAGCATGCGCAAGGCTCTGGATTTGATCCCTGGCACCACCAAAAAAAAAAAAAAAAAGACAAAACAGAGTCCTGCTGTGGGGCAGGGCTGGAGGATGGGGCTCTGGGACACATTGTCAGCAAAGGCTGCACTTCCCTGGCCAGGACAGAGTGGACTGTGCAGACCCAGCACAGGGTCTGGGTCCATGGGGTCACATTCGGGGACAGATGGGGAGCAGAGGGGCACCAGCCCAGAGCTGCCTGTCCTTCAGGTCTCGTGACTTCTACCACACCTGCTACTGCCTGAGCGGCCTCTCCATTGCCCAGCACTTCGGCAGCGGAGCCATGTTACACGACGTGGTGGTGGGTGTACCTGAAAATGCTCTGGTAAGGCGGGATGGGGCCCATAGCCCTTGCCATGGCATCCCCCAGGGCGAGGGTTGAGACAGCAGAAGGGCCACTCGTGACCTGCGGCACCGACTGCATTTCTTTTGGGGATGCTGGGAAGCTGAGGTCCTTGCCCTTGCCAGTGAGGCTGTGACCTTGGAGAAAGGGCATTTGGCAAACCCAGGTTGCAGAGGAGTCGGGGTCCAACTTACCTCTTACTCAGGCAGAGCCTGTGAATCCCAGCAGGCAGCGAAGGGCTGACACCATCTCTTCTGATGGTCTCAGTCAGAAGCCGTCTGTTCAGGGAAGGACCTGGCCCCAGATGCCTGCCTTGTCCTCGCCCACAACGTTTATCGTGGGCTTGTCTGCTGCCCGGGCTCGGGATGTCACTCAGCGGTACAGCTCTTGCCTGCCGTACCCAAGCAAGGTCCTGGGTTCCGTCCCCAGCACTACCAAGGAAAAGTGAGTGTCAAAGCCAGGTGTAGTGTTCAGCACTAGGGAGGGTGAAGCAGGAGAGCTGCCCCAAGTTTGAGGCCAACCTGGCTACATAATGAGCTCAAGGCCAGCCTGCGCTGCATAGCAAAACCTTCTCTGAAAAAAAGATGTCAGAGCCCAGCCTGCTGGTGCAAAACATGTAATGCCTATACTCTGGGAGGCTGAGGCAGGAAGATCACAAGTTCAAGCCCAGCTTAGGCAATTTAGCAACTTAGACCCATGTCAAAATAAAAAGGGTTGGGGATGTTACTCAGTGCAGAGGCTCTGAGTTCAGTTCTCAGTAGTGGAAAAAATAAAAAGATGTCCACACCATGAGGATAGTATGTTCCTCACTGCAGGCCGCCCCACAGCAGCCTGGCAGGGGACACTGTGAGCCTGCACGAGAGCCCAGGGCAGGCGCCCAGCGGAGATGGTCATCGTGGTCACACACAGGCCTGTGTTAATGCTTACTAGAGAAATAGATTTAATGACCAACACGAAGGCAAAGACTGGAGCGCCCCTGAAGAAACAGAAGTGCGCCTCCCTTTCATAGCATTTAGGCAGCAAGCCACAGACTGCTGTAAACCCCAGCAAACCTTCAGTTAATCCCCTCAGCTACACCCGAACTGCTGATCCAGTTCAGTAGGGCGTTTCTTACGCAGGTTGATGCAGTTAACTATGCCAGTGCATACCTGTCCTACCAGTTATTCTGCACTGCTTTTTCCACTGGCCACTGTATTTTTGAGGTTCACATGCACTGCTCCAAATTCTTCATTTTAAGTACTCTGACATCCCCTTGTATAAATGCACTCTGGTTTGTTTCCCTGTCCTGTGTTAGCATTTCCGTCGTTTCCGTTTCCTGTATTCCAGAAGTGTTGCAGAGCGATGTGGTGTCTGTTTCCGGGGGCTCACATGTTAGTGTTTGGAGGAGGCCTGCTGGGTTGGTGGGGTCCTCCTAGCATGTTCACGGGACAGCTCCAGCTACTGCATCGGCTGCTCTTCCGCACTGGGCAGCAACAAGATGTGTCACCCCTGGATCTGCTCTGTGTTTCCTCCGTTTTCCTTCTTCGTGCCAGGCTACTGGGGATTGAACGTAGGACCTTCACACTGAATTACGTCTCCAGCCCTTTTTTATTGAGATGGGATCTCCCTAAGTCACTCAGGCTGGGCTTGAACTTTCGATTTTCCTATCTCAAAGTCCTAGGATTTTGGGATTACAGGCATGTGCTTTTCTTTTGCATTTTCCTGATTGCTAGCAAATTTGAGCATCTTCTCAAATGTTTGTTGGCTATTTGTGTTGTTTTCTGTGAACTGCCTACTAGAGATCCTCATGTTTGACTTATTTTGTTACTGATCTGTAATTTCTTTTTTTCCATTTTATAATTTCAGCTGTTTTGCCTGTCTTGTTCATGTGTGGGAGTTCTTTATGTGTTCTTTATCTTGATCCATTGACAGTTACATATATGTCATGGACATCTTCACTGGTGACTGTGTTTTTCTTGTTTTCAGGGGGGTTTTTTTGTTGTTGTTCGTTTGTCTTTTGAGACAGGGTCTCTATAGTCCAGACTGACCTTGAACTCATGGTGATCCTCCTGCTGCGGCTTCCGGGTGCTGGGATCACAGGCCTGCACCACCACACCTGGGTCTTTTTCTTTCTTTGAACAGAAGATTTTGATTTTGAACTGACCAAATCTGTTCACCTCTTCTCTGGGTTGGGTATTGGCGGGGGAGGCGAGATGCACCGAGGAGTACAGATCTTTCCTTTTTTTTTTTTTTTTTTTTGGTCTTTTTGAGACAAGGTCTCATTATGCAGTTCAGGCTGGGCTTGAGCTCACTTTGTAACCCAGAGTGGTCTCAAACTTGCAGTGATCCTCCTGCCTCCGCCTCCCGAGTGCTGGGATTACAGGAGTGCTTTAGCTCAGCAATTCCTTCGACTGTGCATACCTACCTGCCTGGGCCAACATTTTTTAAGGAAGCACAAATACACGTTAAACAAATATGTCACAAATTGTGATGAGTGCTGGCTATAAGGGAAGTAAACAAGCACTGGGCAAGTTACTTATTTTCTAAAGTTTTTCTTTTTCTTTCTTTCTTTTTTTTTTTTGGTATTTTGTGTGTGGTTTTTTTTTGTTTTTGTTTTTGGTACTAGGGATTGAATTCATGACCTCACACTTGCCAGGCAGGCGTTTAGGCCACTGAGCTAAATCCCCAGCCTTTTTCTGGTATTTTGAAACAGGGTCTCACTATGTAGCCTAGTCGGGCCTTGAGCTCACAATGATCTTCTGCCTCAGCCTCCCTAGTGTGCCACTGTCCCCGGCTTTTTTCTTCAAAATTGCCTTAGATATTCTTCCTTTGGTTTTTTCTTGTGAATGGCAGGACTTGCTTATCAGTTTCTTCCACGAAATCTGATGGGAGCTTGGAGTAGTGGTGGGCACTTGTCATCCCAGCACTAGGGAGGCTGAGGCAGGAGGATGGCTATGAGTTCAAGGCCAGCCTGAACTACATAGTGAGACCTTGTCTGAAAAACAGAAAAAAAAAAAAAAAAACCAGAAAAATCCAAAACCAAAACCAAAACCAAACCAAAACAAAACAAAAAAGATTGAAGAAAAAGAATGAAGTTACATGTATTCAGATTTAAGACAGGGCAGACAGGTAAACAGACCAAAGGAAAAGAATAGGCAGTCCAGAAATGGGAGGGCTAAAGCAGAAGAATTAGAAATTCTAGTCCAGTGTGGGCAGCTTAGCAGTTTAGAGACCTTGTCTCAAAAAAGTACTGGGGATGTAGCTCAGTATGAAGGCCCTGAGTTCAATCCCCAGTAACACAAACATTCAGATGGGATTTTTTTTATTGGAATTGCACTGAATTTTAAATTAATGGGAGCCAGATGTGCTGGCACATGCCTGTAATTCCAGCACTTGGGAGGCTGAGGCAGGAAAATCACTGCAAATTTGAGGCCAGCCTGGGCTACAAAGTGAGTTTAAGGCCATCCTGAACTGCACAGTGAGACCCTGTCTCAAAAAGATTTTAAAAACCCCAAATTTAATTAATTAATTAATGGGAAAGAACTTGTTCAACATTAAGCTTCACATTCATGAACATAATTTTTGATTTTTCTTTCATGTCCTTCAATGCTTTTTTTGGCGGGGGGGCACCGGGGATTGAACTCACGACCTTGTGCTTGCTAGGCAGGCACTTAGGCCACTGAGCTAGATCCCCAGCCCTCCTTCAATGCTTTTTTAAAAACTTTTTTTGGGCCGGGGATCTAGCTCAACAGCCTAAGCACCTGCCTGGCAATCGCTAGGTCGTGAGTTCAATCCCTGGTGCCGCAAAAAAAAAACAACACTTTTTTTTACTAGTACATATTTGTCATGTATGTGGATCACATTCATTGTAGGAAATTGGTACCTGTACATAATATCTTAATTCTTTTTTCCCACTCCCCTCCCCTCTCTTCAACCATTCTTTTCCTCCCCATTTACAAAAGCTGTGTTTCCTTTTTTTCTTCTATTCTTTCTTTTTCCTTTTTCTTTCCTTCTCTTTCCTTTCCTCCTCTGTCTCCCTCCCCCCGTCCCCCTTTGAACACGTTCTTCCTACTTCCCAGCATCTATCCCCATTATATTCCTTATTTACCCTTTGAGTTTCTCACACAAGGAAACATGAAATTTAAACATACATGTCTGATTTATTTCACTTAAGATTATGGTCTCGAGG
This sequence comes from Cuniculus paca, assembly GCA_004365215.1. Taxonomy (NCBI): domain Eukaryota; kingdom Metazoa; phylum Chordata; class Mammalia; order Rodentia; family Cuniculidae; genus Cuniculus; species Cuniculus paca. The sequence goes on from RJWT010006333.1 coordinate 20,569, forward strand.
TGCATCCATTTTCCTATAGACGACTCACGTTTATCTTTCTTTATGGCAGAGTATTCTCTATTATATATAAATACCGCATTTTCTTTATCCATTCATCTGTTGATGGGTATCTGTGCTACTATAAACATGGGTGCGCATATGGTGGGATGATGCTTTTAACTCTTTCAGGAAGATACCTAGAAGGGGACTAGCTGGGAGAAATGGAGTCTCTAGCTTTAGTGTTCTGAGGAATCTGCATACTGATTTCCACAATGGTTCTACCAGTCTGTACTCCCACCAGTAATAAAGACAATAAAAAAGAGCTCCTTTTATGCCACAGCCTTGCCATTTGTTATTGGTTGATTTCTCGACGGTAGCCTTTCTATCTGGAGTGAGATGGAATCTCAGCATTGTTTTAATTTGCGTTTCTCCAATGACCAGTGATGTTGAGCATTTTTTCATACATTTATTTGCTGTTTGTGCTTCTTCATCTGAGAAGTGTATTAATTTCAGATGTCCATTTTGGATTAGGTCTTTCAATATAGGGGCTCTGATTTTTTTTACTTCTTTATATATTCTAAACATTAATCCTTTGAGGAGTAGCTGATAAAAATGTTTTTCCATCCTGTAGGTCATCTCTTCACTCTGTTAGTGGTTTCTTTTGCTGTGCAAAAGCTTTTTTTTTGGTACCAGGGATGGAACTCACGACCTCGCACTTACCAGGTAAGTGCTTGAGCCACAGAGCTAAATCCCTGACCCAGCAAAAGATTTTTAATTTGATGTGATTGTAAGTGTTGATTCTTTGTAATATTTCCTGTGTGATCAGAGTTCTGTTCATAAACTCTTTGCCTACTTCTATATCTTCAATAGTTTTACCTCTCTTCCTGCAGATTTAGTGTTTCCATTTTAATATTTAGATCTTTGATCCATTTCGATTTTAGTTTAGTGCATGATGAGAGAAATGGGTCTAGTTTTAATCTTTAATACGTGGAAAGCCAGTTTTCCCAGCACCATTTATTAAAGGGACTATCTTTCTTCCAGTGAAGGTGTTTGGCTCCTTGTCAAAGAGAAGGTGGCTGAGTGTGTTTGGAGTTGCTTCTCCATCTTCTAATCCATTTCATTGATCCTCAAGTGTTTTTTTTTTGTTTTGTTTTGTTTTTTGCCAGTACTATGTTTTTATCACAGTAGCTTTGTAGTATAGTTTCAAGTCAGGGACTGTGATGCCCCCTGCCTTGCCTTTGCTGTCCAGAATTGCTTTTGCTATTCTGGGTCTCTTCTGGTTCCAAATGAATTTTAGGGTTGTTTTTGCTAGTTCTGTGAGTTATGCTATTGGTATTTTGATTGGGATTGCATTAAATCTGTGTAACAGTTTTGGAAGTAAGGCCATTATCACTATGTTGGTTCTGCCTATCCAGGAACAGGGATAATCTTTCCATTTTCTGATATCCTCTTCAATTTCCTCTTTCAGAGTATTATAATTTTCAACGCATGAGTCTTTCACTTTCTTTGTTAGGTTGATTCCTAAGTATTTCATTTTTCTTGATGCTATTGTAAAAGGTATTGTTTCCCTAATTTTTCTCTTAGTGAGTTTGTGATTTGTGTACAAGAATGCTATGGGTCTTGCTATGTAGTCCAGGCTGACCTTGAACTCACTATGTAGCCCAGGCTGGCCTCAAACTTGAGGCAATCTTCCTGCCTGAGTCTCTCCAGTGCTGGGATACTACCACACCTTGCTTAAGAATGCTATTGATTTTTGAATGTTGACTTTTTATACTGCTACCAAATTTGGTTATTTATTCTAGGAGTCTTTGGTGAAGTGTTGGGAGTTTTCCATATAGAGTATCATGTCATCAACAAATAATGATAATTTAACTTCTTTTCTGATCCTTATTCCTTTTATTTCTTTCTCTTGTCTAATTGCTCTGGCTAATGTTTCCAGAAGTATATTGAACAGGAGTGCTGAAACTGTACATACTTGTCGTCTTCCTGATTTTATAGTGAAAGCTTTCAGTTTTTGACCATTTAGTATGATGTTGGTTGTTGGTCTGTCATAGATGGCTTTTATCAAATTGAGATAAAGGCTATCTATCCAATTTTTTGTTGGATTTTTATCATGAATGGTTGGCCTCTATCAAATTCTTTTGAGATGACCATATGGTTTTTGTCCTTGGCTTTGTATTACATTTATTGATTTGCATATGTTGAACCATGCCTGCATCCCTGGGATGAATCCTGCTTGGTTGTGGTATATAATCTTGATGATTTCACTGCATTCTATTTGCCATATCTTACTGAGGATTTTGCATCTATGTTCATTAGAGAGATTGGAATTTAGTTCTCTTTTTTGGTTGGATCTTTCTCTGGTTTTAGAATAGGTTAATGCTTATTTCTAGGAATGAGTTTGGGAGTACTGCTTCCTTTTCAATTTCATTAAAGAGTTTGAGAAGTAATGCCATTAAATCTCTAAAATTCTTAGAGAATTCAGTAGTGAATCCGTCAGGGCCTGGACTTTTCTTTGTTGGTAGGTTTTTAATTACATCTTTAATTTTACTGACTGATATTGGTTTATGTAGAATTTTTACGTCTTTTTGATTCAGTCTTGGTAATTCATATGTGCCGTGACCCATGCGGCTCTTGAGGTTTTTGGGGTGAAGAATGGGGAGAGGATGAGAAAATAAAGAAGAGACAAAGCTGGGGTCAGGTGGAGCCCTTATTCTGATGAGAGAAGGAACTGCCCAACCAGTGTAGCATGTTTGTTTATATACTCAGAAGGGTGATGTGAATTTCAACCCCTCTGCCTAGCAACCCATTGCCTGGATTGTCTAGGGGCTTGGTGTTTTTCTGGGCTGAAGCAACTTCTTCACATGGCTCAGCCCTGTGCTGTTTTGGGGCGGTCATGCTGCAGCCCTGCAGGTGTCATCAATTTCCAGCTTCAGGGGCTCCCAACACATATGTATCTAGGAATCTGTCCATTTCTTCTACATTTTCCATTTTATTAGAATATAGGTCTTTGAAGTAGGTATTGATGATCTTCTGGATTTCTGCAAGATCTGTTGTGATCTCACCCTTTTCATTCCTAACTGCATGGTTTTGAGTCTTTTCTTTCCTTTTTTTTGAGGTTAGCTAAGGGTTTCTCTGTTTAATCTTTCAAAGAAGCAACTCTTTGATTCATTGACTATTTGTATTGTTTTCTTAGTGTCAATTGTATTCGTTTTTGAAAACAAAACTTAATGCTTTTTTTTTTTTCTTCTTGAAATAAAATGGATTTGAAAAAATCTTTCTTTTATTGGTACATTTTAATTGCATTAATTTCTACTCTGATCTTTATCATTTCCTCCCTCATACATGCTTTTAGTTTTACTTACCCTTTTCTAGAAGCTTGAAGTTCAACATTAGCTTATTTAGTTGAACTTGCTCTGTTTTTCTGATATAGGAATTCACCACTGTAAATTTCCTCTTTAGGACTGCTTTCCTTGTGTCCTGTGAGTTCTAGTATGTCATATTAGTGTGATAGTTTGATTGTAGAGATTCTCTAAATTTTTATTTAATTTCACCTATGATCCAGTGGTTGTTCAGGAGGGTATTATTTTTGTAGTTTTTGTGGTTTCTTTTGCCATTGATTTCCAATTTCATTGCACTATGTTCTGATAATACGCATGGTATAATTTCCATTCTTTTGCATTTACTTAACCATGTTCTATGAGCTATCATGTGATCTGTTTTGGAGAAAGTCCCTTGTGCTGCTGAGAAGAATGTGTATTCTATTGTTGGAGGAACACTCTGTAGATATCTAAGTCCATTTCTTCAAAGATTTGGTTCAGCTCTGATATTTCTTTGCCTTTTTATTTTTTAACTTTTGTTTAATTGATCCATCTATTTGTGACAGTGGAGTATTGAAGTCCCCCATTACAATTGTATTAATTATTATCTGATTTTCATATCAATAAGTATTTGTTTTATATAGTTGGGTATGCTGTTATTTGGTGCACATACATTTATGATTATCTCTTCTTCTTGTATTGTTCCCTTAACAAGTATGCAGTGACCTTCTTTGTCTCTTCTGATCAGTCTTGGGTTGAAATCCACTGTCTATGAATAAAATAGCTATCTCTGCTTTTTTTTCTAGGTTCATGTTGCATGAAGTATTGTTTTCCATCCTTTGAATTTCAATCTATGAATTTCTTTTTGAATTAAATGAATTTCTTGTATGCAGCATATTGTCGGATCTTGGTTCTTTTTTTTTTTTTTTCTTTCAGCACCAGGGATCAAACATGACCTCGCACTTGTCAGGCAGGTGCTTAGGCCACTGAGCTAAATCCCCAGCCCTTGTCTTTTTGAGACAGGGTCTCGCTATGCCATTCAGACTGGCCTTGAGTTCACTTTGTAGCCCAGGCTGGTCTCAAACTTGCAACGATCCTCCTGTCTCAGCCTCCTGAGTGCTGGGATTACAGGTATACACCACCAGGCCTGGCTGGATCTTGGTTCTTGATCCATTCTCCAATCTGTTTCTTTTGGTTAATGAATTGAGACTGTTGACATGGTTGTTTGTAACTAACATGTAATGACTTATCCTTGTCATATTATTTTTCTGTTGTTGGCTCCTTTTCATTCCCTTCTGTTTAATTACTTGCCTTGCCTAGTAGATTCATTCTTTTGGGATTCTTGAAATTGTCTTTTTCTAGAATATCCTTCAGAACTTTTTGAAGTGCTGGCTTGGTGGTCATGAATTTCTTTAGGTGTTCTTTGTCATGGAAGTATCTTATTTCTCCATCAACTTGAAAGATAATTTTGTGGGGTACATGGATCTGGGTTGGAGATTGTTTCCTTTTAGAGCTTGAGGTACTTCACTCTAACCTCTCTTTGACTTGAGTATTTGTGTTGAGAAGTCTGCTGTGATTCTGATTGGCTTTCCTATATAGGTGAGTTGTTTCTTTTCTCTAACAGCCTTTAATATTCTGTTCTTGTGTTAAGTTTCTGGAATTCTGAGTATTATATGCCTTGGTGTAGTTTTTTTTTTTTTTCTGATCATGGCTATTTGGAGTTCTATATGCCTCACTTACCTGTATATCAAATTCTTTTTCATGCTTGGAAAGTTTTCTGCTATTTCTTTTTTATTTTTTTCTTTATTTTTTTTTTAAAGAGAAAACAGAAAAAGCAAAAGGAAACAAAAAACACAATAAAAACAAACAAAAACAATAGTGACACAGGGTTTCAAAACATGATAGGAATTTAACAATGGTTATTATATTGCATATTGTTATCTTCAAAATAATTGCTCAGATTACCAGATACAGGCATGCAATGTTGATCAAATAATACGAGCACTAACTGTTCCTTTCCATGAATTAACAGGATTAGTGGTATGATTATCTTTGCTATCTTATGTATGTATATATATTTTTTTTTTTCCTTTTCCCTTCCTTATTTTCTCCTTTCCCCCATCCCAGTTGTTCTTTTCCTTGAGCAGTTTCTTTCACTTTCACTATATCTATTGTAACTCTTGGATCTTATTTACTCTTTCAGTTTTTACAGTAGGGAGACAATATGGTGTTTACACATGCAAGTCTTGATTTATTTCACTTATGAGTATGGTCTCTAGTTGCTGTTATTTACCTATAAAAGCCTCAAATTTATTCTTCTTTATAGCTGAGTAGTACTCCATTGTATAAAAATACCACATCTTTTTTATCCATTCCTCAGTCAATGGGCATTAGGGTTGTTTCCAAGATTTACATATTACAAATTATGCTGCTGTAAACATGAGTACACATGTATCACTGTGGTGTCATGTTTTTAATCTGAAAAAATATCCAGAATGGGAATAGCTGGGTCAAATGGAAGCTCTAATCCTAGTTTTTTGAAGAATCTCCACACTGATTTGTGCCATCTTCTGATTTTTCATTGATTTCAGTTAATCTTATATTGTCTTCATTGTATTATCTAGCAATTTTTGGATTAATTTTTCATGGTTCCTTACTATTTTTAGGTTTTTCATTTGATTATCTCCTGTCTTCTAGATCTGATACTCTGTTTTCACATTGGTTGCTCTGCTGTGTATACTTTCAGTAGAATTTTTTTAATCTGGACTTCCACTCGAGTCTGTTTTATGGAAACCAGTTCTTTTCTATGTTGGGCATTTATGGTTTCTATGTCTTTCCTAAGCTCCTCTAATTTTTAAATCTGTGTCCACACTAGATTAACTAATCATTTCCTTTATTATGATTGCCATCTCTTTCATTGTTTCTGGTTTGTTTTTGTCAAGAGACTTATTTTTTAAAAAAAGAGACTTACTGACCTGTTTTGTTACTTCTGCTGCCAATATTTCATTACATTCAGCTGAAACATTTTTTATTTTTTCCTCCTCAGTGCCCCTTGATTTGCCTTGTGTGAATTGGGAATTATGAATTGTACCTTGCTTCTGTGTTTTCTCATTTTGTTTGTTAAATTTGTTTTCTGTGGTGAAACAGGTAAATTGCTTTATAGTAGACAGCTTTATTACTAGCATCGAGACCTCTTTAGGAAGTGACTACTTTTCATAGATATCTTCTAGGTATAGCTGACTTTTGTCCTTTGAGTTTGTCCCAGGATCTTCAGTTGCTACCTGTTTGGCCTAGCACCCATTTCATTGGTATTGGATTATGGTATTGTTTATGACCTCTAGATAATCTAGGTATTGGCATACAAGGAAAATCAATTGATCCAAATAATTATGTTACCTTGGCTAAAGTAGTACAATCAAGCCAGGCGTGGTGGCGCACTCCTGAAATCCTAGCACTCAGGAGGCTGAGGCAGGAGGATCGTTTCAAGTTCGAGACCAACCTGGACTACAAAGTGAGCTCAAGGCCAGCCAGAACTGCATAGAGAGACACTGTCTCAACCACAAAAAATAAATAAATAATGTAGCGCAGTCAGTAATAACAATAGCATCAAGCACAGACTAGAAAATAACAAACTGATAAATAAATTATTGTCACTTTTAACCATATGTACAAGATTTATAGTTATATAACAACATCTAAGACAAATCAGACAATTTTATACAGTAAATATCCATTCAGTAGAGCAATTTTACCCTAAAGGGAGAAAGTTTAGAAGGAATAAGAAGAAAAAGTAGAGAAAAAAAGAGAAAGAGATTACAAGCAAGGCTGAAGGACAAAGGAGGATTACTCCAGCTTTGGGAAACTGATGAAGAAGAGAGGAGGGAAAGAAAGAAGGAAAAAGGAAAAACAAGTACAAAATAAAACAAAAAAAACTAAAAACAATGTTCACACTCCAGAAAAAAGAAAATCCAAAAAGAACAAAGAAAAAAAAAAAGACATTTCTCTGTCATTTCAAGCCTGTAGTTATCATCTAGCATCTATAGTTTTGTGGCAGTGTCCAGTTCAGGGCATGGCTCTGTAGTAGCTGGTAGACAGAGGAGGCAGTCAGAGCCCAGATGTGTGCTGGATAATCCCAGCAAGCCTGCAGCGGGATTAGGGATTCACAGTAGGATTCAGATCCACACAAGTCCAGGCTGATCCTGGCATCTGTTTGTGGGGTTGGGGATTGAGTCATTTATCCTACAACACTCTGGGTGTCTCTTGCTGGCCTGACCATGGGTATCTCCCACAGTTGTCCCTCGCCCAGTCACTGTGAGATTTCAATGCTGGGAGCCCTGAGATGAAGCCAACCCACAACTGCTCAGAGTCCCAGGTGCAGGTGGCCCCTCCTTAAAATGGGTTCTAGCCAAGCACCCTCTCCAGAAGACACTGCCGTTGCTTGGACTGGAGTCACTCATCAGCTGTTACAGTGCCCAGCACCCGCGCCTTTGTTCCACTGGTGCACTTCTCCCTGGAGGCCTCTGGAGTCACCTGCCCTCGCTGTGTGTCTGCAGAAACGATCCTCCTCTCTCATACCCTGAGCCAGGAGCTGGAGAGAAAGTGCAGGTTTCCCCTCCTTTTTCTGTGTTCTCTTCACTTTTTTTGTGGGCTCATTTTCCTTTCAGGTGCTTCCTGGGCCCTAGGGATCCACCCTGTTCCTTCTGTTCTTCCCCAAATTGATATTTTTCAGTGTCTGGATTCTGAATCTCGAAGAGATTATTTGTTGCTGCTTACTGCTTGGCCATCTTCCTGGAAGTCGCCTTTCATAATTTTTTCCTTGAAGGACTTATACATTTTTTGGTAGATCTTGTTGTTTTGTTATTTGTTTGTTTGTTTGTTTGTTTGAGACAGTCTTGATATGTAACCCAGGCTGAGCTTGAACTTGGGATACTTCTGCCTCAGCCCATGCTGGGCTAATTTTTTTGTTGGATCACTGTCTAATTTATAATTTCCGTATTTATTGTGATACAGTCTCTTTCCCCCGTTATATAACTGGATGTTACAAGTACATCAGTACCTTGGCTTATGAATGCTTTTGTTTACGAACAGTTTGGCTCACAAACAGAAGTATCTGGGACAATTTTGCTTTTGTTTGCAAACTGCATTGGGTGACAAACACAACCACTGCCATCTTCCCCACACAAACACAAATGTGGCCATCTTTTCCAAAACTGTAGAATAAATTAACTTCATGAACTGAGGTACTACTGTATATGGAAATGCTACTGATATCTCTGTGTTAATAATTATAATAGTCAGGCCAGGCATGGTGGCACACGCCTGTAATCCCAGCACTTGAGAGGCTGAGACAGGAGGATCACTGTGAGTTCGAGGCTAGCCTGAGCTATAAAGTGAGCTCAAAACCAGCCCAAACTGCATAATGAAATCTTGTCTCAAAAAGACCAAAGAGAAGAGACAGAAGAA